>MU226533.1:2065670-2076741 GCA_018584345.1 Thuja plicata
TTCTCCAAAGGCTCCTTCAAACTGGATTCTGTCTCTAAGGGTAGAGAGTGGGTGAACACTCAACTCATCCTAAAATCTCCCCTAAATAGGCAAACCTCCAACATGAGTAAGGCTTAACCCAAGGGTGGGGTAACTCTAACCAATCCTTCACCAAACCATTTCCTAACCCTCCAAGGGTAAAGTCAAATGAAACATGGGTAGAAGAGAGAGTGAGGTTAACCAAAGTCACACTCCTCTTCCAAATTCGCTCAAAGATGAAAGTGACACTTAAAGGGAGCAATAAATGAGTTTAGATGCTCATTAATGATAGAAAATGACCCCTAACCCATAGGGTACCAAGTTGGGTGACTAAAACTAACCCCGGTTACCCCCTAGGAGTTTTAAAGACCCTCTAAAACTCACCTTAAAGTTAACCTACGAAAATCTAAGTCAAAGAAACTCTAGAAACTTCTAACCCTGGGGTAAGCTTCTGTACTACTCTTAGATAACCATAGTTAACCCTTGACTTATCTTGGTTTCCCTTTACTAGCCATGTCCATAATAAATTACAACACTTGCCAAATTTGGCACATTAAATTAAAACATTAGACATGACTTGATAACATGAACATTTACTAATTTAATAACATACATGCAAACCACGTTCACGAAATAAACACATAAGAATGAGGTCCATGTCTCTTTATATAGACAGGACCTTGGTAAGCACAGGTATATACATAGGTTCCAGTACTGGGTCCCCGATTTAGATCCATGGCCAACTCTTCCTGCACACTCAATGCACACATTAGTAGATCCAAAACACATGATATGAAACATAACATAACGTCAATATTATAAGTAAGCATATAAGTCACACTGCATTTAGAATTGAAATATCCTAGCATTGGTTTCCTAAACCATTTTCATCATATTGCATTCATACTTTTAGATCGATATAAGACATCAACATAAGCTAAAACTAAATCGGAACAAAAACATCTCAGAAGTACCCTGATTACAAAATCAGGTGCTGAATATATAACACAGGATTCCACCGATCCTCAAAAGTATAAAAAGTCTCTCTGATAGTCAAAGTATGTCAAAGCATAAACTACTGAAAGCATGAAACAAAATAGTAAACTATAACAGTCTAGTGTAGGTCTCACATTGATAAAGATGAACAATCTTCCAATACCTATTTTGCGCTTGAATTCTTTCTTCCAAAGTTTTAGCTTTGATTTCTAGTTGTATTTGCTTTGCTTCTTTGTATAGCCTTTTCCCTCTTTCTCTTGATAATAATCAAGTGATTCATATATCATTTTCCAAGTTTTTCTTGATTTGATCCCTTTATTCATCTACAATTCATCAAAAACATTAATTAGTTGTCAAATTTAGCTATTATACAAATTAAATTCAATGTTTCTTATCATTAACAAGATGCTACAAAAAATCTACTAAATGTAATGCAGAACGGACTGAATGCAACATAGATTAAACTGAATGTAACATAAAATAGACCGAATGCAACATAGAATAGACTAAATGCAACACAGAACATACTAAATGCAACATAGAACAGACCAAATGCAATGCATAATTTACCAAATGCTACACATAATAGATCAAATGCAACATAGAATGGATCAAATGAAACACAAAATAGACTGAATGCTATGCAGGATTTACCAAATGTTTATGCAGAATTTTCCTAAATGATATGCAAACTTTTCTAAATGATATGAAAATTTCCCTAAATGATATGAAAATCTCCTTAAATCAGATTCAAAATTTCCTAAATAATATTCAAACTTCCCTAGATTAGATTCAAACTTTCCTAAATGATATTGAAACTTCCCTAAATGATATGTAAACTTCCCTAAATGACATGAAAACTTTCCTAAATGATAGAAATCTACATCCAAAATGAAATGCGACCTTCTTTGGACCAAATGCAAGTTTGTATAGACTAGGTGCAAGCTTTCACAGACCAGGTGTGATATTTCACAGACCAAGTGAAAAATTTCACTGACTGGATGCTATATTTCATAGACCATGTGAGATACACTTAGTACTGATGCCATTATTTTTCCATTAGTATGCAAAGAACACTTTTAGTAACCATACAGCAAAAGATAAGACAAAGAGAAAACCGGAACTGAAGATATCAGAGATCACTGAAAACTGCTAAGTACAAAGAAAACCGATGACACAATTTTGTGTGTAAATTGAAAATGCAAAATGGAAAGGATGAAGAGGAACCTGAAAGTGGAACCTGACAAGCAGGTCATAGTGAAAACTAAGAGAAGAGTCAAAGGTGAACCTAAGAGATAGTTCAAGAAGGAACACTGAGAAACAATCTAACTGACTTCAGAGCATAACCGACCAACAGAAAATGAAAATCAGTTGAAGCCCGCAAAAAGTGGATCTGACCTCCACGTTAGATAAAACAATCATGTTCTATTGATAGAGTCTTGATATGTTTTTAAAACCATTTCTTTAGGGATAAGAAACATTAATGTAAGTGCTTTAATCAGTCTAACTAATTTAAAACACATAGACTAGGAGATTAAGGTAAATTTGTAAACATGTGATCTTAGAGTTAATATTGTTTTATGTGAAACTTGATTAGGTCAATCTATCTTATAAATAGGTGTTGTAATCATTAATTATAAAGGATTTGAATGGATGAGAGGATGAATGAAGCATACAAGCACATCTATGGATGAGATTGAAAGAAATAGAACAGAAAAAGGTGAATTTGGTTATCAAAGAACCAAGAACAGAGACTAGCAAGAATTAGAGGTATTATTCAATCACATTAGGTGATATACTTATACATGTAATCTTAAATGGATCTATAATCAACAATAGGAGATTTCATAAACCAGGTCAAATTGTAATATTCTTACATTCTAACAAGTGAAGCAAAGTGTAAAAATCCTTTCAAGGAAGGTGGATTTAACCATCCAACTATAAATCTCTTAACCGAGTGCACACTAAATAGTGTTGCTAAAGCTCTTAACCGAGTAGACTTTAACAGGTATCCATAGATACTCTTAACTAGGTAGACCATCAGAAGTGATCAAATTATAATCCTTAACCAGTCCCTTCCAATCTACAAATAGTGAATAATTTGTGGGTGTCATCCCCACCGTAGTTTTTTCTTCCCAACAGGAGTTTTTTGCGATATCATATCTTGTGTTATGTGTTAATTACTTTCATGAATGTTTCTATGAATGTTCACATGTTTGATTAAGTTTATGAATTGATAAATCCTACATCAAGATAGTATAGAATAGATGGTTAGATAAACAATTGATTACCTAGAGGATAAAGGTTAAAAGATACAAAAGTTTTTGAGGTACTGATTCACCCCTCCCCTCTCAGTACACACTTCCCATTAATTCCAAGAATTGGTTTCAGAGCTAAGTCTCTTATCTGAAAAATTTTAAAGGCTTAAGAGAAAAGATCATACAATGGAGAAGTAAAGACTTGACAAGAGTATAGAGAATAAGAAGCTACAAATTTAGATGTTATATGAGCAGTACAAAGAAGCTAGTATCGAGATGAGATAGCTATTAGATGAAAGAAATATTATGGCATCTCGCTATAATGAAACAGATTACCATGAGGAAGAGATACCAGATTTCTTTGAGTCTTCAGGATCAAATACAAGCAAAGCATCATACACATAAGAAGAAAGCATCACAAGCCTAAATGAAATCAATCAATATCTAGCTAGACAAGTGAAATCTCTACAAATTGGTCAAGAGACACAGATGGTAAGAATGATTGATGTCATGAACAGTGCTAGACAAGCTAAGAAAGAAAGAACACTAGCTATTGATGATAGGAGGAAGATTACTGAAAATTTGCAAGAGAAAGAATTTGAAATACAAAGATTAATATAACATCACCATGAGATTATAAATCAGATTATTCTTATGAGTCAAGAGGTAAACAAAATGAATGTTTAACTCATTGAAAGAATAGAAGCTATCGGTGAGCTAAGGGAAGAAAATGAAAAGCTGAAACAAGATCTCAGAATTCAGTAGCAACATAATGAAATTATCAAGAAAGATGAAGAAAGCAATAAAAGAATGGATGATTTTCTTGATGGACAATGAAGAATCAACAACAACACCGCTCTAGGCTATACCAAGAATGGAGAATCGCCCAATCAAGTTGATCTAAACAATGTCTATGAAAATCCAAGACCAAGAAAGTTGATATGCAATCATTATGGAAAGAAAGGTCACACATAAAATGTATGCAGAGGCAAAATGAAAGGTATTCCTAAATCCACATCTTCATTTATAGGATTTTGTTATAAATGTAACAAGAAAGAACACAAAGCATATGAATGCAAGTCTGAGATGAAACAACCAAAGAAGGAAACCTACATGGACAAATACTATCCTACTTGCAAATTGAATGGGCACACAACTCTTGAATGTTGGATAAAGAAAAAGCAAGCATGGAAGCCTAAAGGGCAATAAACTCCCTATCAATCGAAAAGAGTCGGTAACCAGTATGTATGGGATTACAACACATGGAAAAATTGTACAGCATGTGGAAGATTTGGTCACATTGCTGCAAACTATATGAGACAATAGAAAAGAAAGTCTAGAGGCTGGAATAACCTTGGAATGGCATTCTTACACTGTCATAAAGTTGGTCATCTCAAGAAAGATTGCAGAGATCAAATGACAGAGACCAGCACACTTCCCAATGGAAAAACCATTAAAGACATCTGGAGAACAAGAGATAAAATGTGGAGAAAAGCTACAAACAATGATGAAGCTGGACCGAGCAATGCAAATGGTGACACCCCATCCAATGGCTCTGGTGACATCACCACCCCCACCTAAGTAGAACAAGTAAGTATGGAACTACATTACACTAAGTAGTATTTTACATCAGTTCCAAAATATGTTGATGAAATTCCAAATTAGCATAAGTAAAGTTGAATCATGATATTACTTGTTAAAATTTGTGATAACTATTCTATCAAGAAATACATACTGAAATCCATCGGTATATGCTCAAAGCTAAAACTGCCTACACTTATCGAGAATCATCGGTTAAAATGTAAAAGCAAATTTTCTAGTGTAAATCGAGACTCGTTGGTAATCAAGCAAGTTGAATGAGTTATGTTCACAGAACATCAAAACCCGTCGATAAAAGCAAAGAGTTAGATGACCACCCTAAAACATCACATTGTCACCAAAGAGAGAAGTTAGTGTTTAGCTTGATGACTTTGTCTTCACACACCAAGGAGTGGTTGAGCATTAATGAATCACTTTTAGGGAAAACATCTATAAAAGGGTGACATAAGGGTTTCATTATTCACTAGTGAACAGAGCAGAGCAACAAGAGAAAAATTTGAGCATAAAGCTATAGCATCATAGAGTGACTTCAACTCGACCCAGAGCACTCCAATAGATCAGTGACCACTACAGGTGTAAGTAGTAAGTTTCTACGACAACTAAGAACTCTATTTTATGCATTTTTTAGAAATCCCTAAATATCTGAAATAATGGCCATGACCTCAAGAACCACCAAACTGAAGAACATCAAGGAGGATAAGGTTAAACTTATCAAGAATTCTACCTATGAGGAACCTCACTACAAGATTTTCCCTGAGGTTTCAACACAACCCGACAATGCTAGAGCATTCTCGTGAATAACAGCTAGGGTTTTGATCGTTGAAGACGTGCGAGCATGCATTCACTACAAGATTGTAGAAATTGGTGACTTAGAGGTGGAACAAGCTTTCAAGAAGCTATGTAATGAGGATGGATCCATAAAATATGAACACAAACACATAGAGGTGAAAGGGATCACTAATGCCCTATTGTTCTTGAAGGTATTCAAAACTGAGTGGATTCGGTTAGTACTGAGCCAAATTTACAATCACAAGCTATGGATGGATGAGCATAAAATGATAACCTGAGATGTTATTCATGCAGTCACCAGTTACCCTGTAACCAAAAAGGTAAAGGCATTAAAACACCCACCCAATGCTAAGATTGAGAATAACATAGGAGCCAAGTGTGATGGCAGAGGATTGAAGGTATCCACTATAACCGATATTGAATTAAAATTTGGAGTATGTGTCCTAGGCTAAAAATTATTCCAAGCTAGTAGGATGAAAAATATAGCATCCAAAGCAGTGGATACTGCATATAAGATTGTAAAGAAAGGTACTTAGTTGGATCTATCAGAACTTCTACTTAACCAGCTAGAAGAAAACCTAAGAACAATAAGAAATGCAAAGACAAATACATGTAACTTTAGCTCACTTATCATGTGCATTTTCTTTAACTTCCAAGAATCATTTCCATCAATAGGAGATGTAAAATGTGATACTACAAGACCATTCACCATGCAGATTAGTGAATACATAATATCACTGGGAGACAAATTTGAAATAGTCATGGATGATTACTTTACAGGATAAAAGGCCCAAATGCAGAAAAGAGTAAGGATCCTGAGAAACTTATTGATAAATTCAAGAATGATATATGTTTCATGCTTGACACCAACCACACATACATCAAACATGTTGTACCAAGGAAAGCATGGTTACAACCTTTGGAATATGAGGTAAATATCGATCAAGCATCGATGCATTGATAAATGAACCATTCGACAAGACACAACCAAATTTTGGAACTTATGAGGAGGCCAAATAAAGAATCAAAACCAGATTGGTTATAAAGAAATTTGACAGGAAGAAAGATAAAATGGTTAAGAACTTAAAGAAAATATTGTTGGTTACTAAGCAAGAAACTGATATAAAGGAAGAAATTGAAGGAAAGTCACTCATCGGTGAGGCTGAGTAGGTAAGTGACTCTGAGTCTACAGTTTTAGATACTCCATTACTAACACCAGAAAAGAATCCAAGAACCATAATTTCTTCAAGGACAAGAAGCCAAATAGCTAAGGACTCAAGTCCTTCACCCTTGAAGAAAGGATAGGTAAGAACCTACAAGAGGAAACTGGATAAATAGAAAAGAGGGCCAACAAAGAGAAGAAAGCTCATTAGAACCAGGGAAGATATTGAAGACATAGAACAAGATGAAGGTGTTCAAGAAGAAAAGAACAAGATACCTGAAATAGTTGATGAGGTATGTGCACACATGATCAATCAGGTAATGCAAATAGTAGGAAGGTCAAGCAATGGTTAACATTGGATCTTGTGGATCAAAATAAGATTGAGGAGGAAATCATTGAAATGATGTGCATATACTATTACCTCCCAATACAATTGGTAGATAGAATGCCCAAAGAACTTCAAGATAGACTATCGGTAAGATAAAATTTTTCCTTGCACTCTAAGAAAGAAATCAGGGAAAGAGCCCTAGTATCAATCATGCCTCCCAAATCCAAGATGGAGGAAATCAAAGAAATGATGAAGGCTCATTCCAAAAGGTTCTCACCAAAGATGAGAGCCTACCAAGTGCTAAAAGGATGTCTACTAGAGTTAGTCCAAAAAAGTGGAGCTTAATGGAGGAAAATACTTGATATTCATGAAAATGAAATAAGTCTCGAGCCACAAAGAGCTCCAACTGAGAATCATGAAATCAAGAATGATCAAGCTACTGAGGAAACATAACCAATCATTATCACACATGTTGAATTAGACAAGGAGGAGCTGAACACAAAAGGAAACAAGGATATGGATGTTGCAAATGAGATATGGTCGAACACCACAATGGACAACATTATGGATAACACAGTCATTGACATATCTGGTGATCCAGCAAAAGAAATACATAAATATGAAGATTTCACTATTATCAAGGACAAAATTGATGAACAAGACACAATATTTGACAATTCATAGGTCAACATTTCAAGCAACATGCCAATATTGATGCAAGCCATCAATATACTTCAAGAAAAAGACAAATCACCTGACAAAGATTCAAGAATTCCCAAGGATGTAGGGGATGAAGGAAAGATAGACAACACCGATGAATATAATGTCATTGAAGACACTCATATTGTAATAAAAATTGACAAGGTTACAAAAGGAAATTTATAGAAAATAGATGGAGACACTACTAAGAAGGATGGATAGAAAAACAAAGATGAAGTACATAAGGATATCGATGAAGGAGAAAAAAAAAAAAAGATGACATTCTTGAGGTAACTAAACAAGTTGCTATAGATAATTTAAAGGTTGATATGGAGATGTCTACTCAAAACAGACAAGCTGACACCGAAGCACAACAACAAAAAGAGGCAACACCACAAGTTACTTCATCCAGCACAACAGACAAAGCTGAGAAGATGGCTATGGTTCTACACTCAAGTGAAACTCAGAAGAAGAAGAAGAAATCCAAAAAGAGTAATTTGGAATTCACTCTAGAAAAAATCATTGTGACCCAAGGAGGGAAAGAGACGGGGCCAAGGACACACCCAAAACCATCCATCTTGCGGAAATAATGCGGAAAGAACACAACACACAGTGAGAGAGAGAAACACAGAGATCTTTTATCATTAATTGATCAAAATCAATACATGCCAGGCTATAAGGCCTTCCTAATTACGGCCATATACATCACAATGTATTACAATTTGATCTTCTTACAACAGAGATCTCAAATCTTCAATATCTTAACATTTTCCTTCTTGCTCTAAGACTTGCTACCAAACTAAGAACATACAAAATAATATATACAAGAGTCCACCAAAGAGGTCGGCACTCAAATACAAAGGAGAGACCCATATTTAGGTCCACATGGATCCCAAGATAGATCCCAAATAAATCCAGCTACAAAAATTAAATGAAGAAGTCGGCCACCAACTCCAATTCCCAAAAAAAACCAACTTAGAATAGGCATGACCGAGCAATAGAGCACTCGGCCAAAGAAGAGCTGAGCAAAAACAAAAAGCATGACCAAGAAACTCAGAAATAATGTCAAGCAATAGAGAACAAACTAAGGAATGCAGTAAACATATTTTTGGTTGAGCAGGCTTGCCAAGGACCCAAGATGCTCCTACATTAGACACCTGGGGTTGAAAATAAATGATTCCTAGAATCATGTATTAGGTCCAACCTAAAATGAATCCAACTTAGATTGAGAAATCCAAGATGAGTCCTCAATCGGTCTATTTTTCCACTTTACCAGATATTCCATGTATTCCTTTCCTCTTGTACTTCTGCCAACTCTCTATTTTAAGATCTTCTCAACTTCCTCTATCTGCTTCTTAGGATAATCACTTGGTATTGTCACTTCTTCATCAGGTTCATGATATTCATACAAGTCTAAAATATTGAATATAGGTGATATATCCATGTCATCAGGCAATTCAACCTTGTAAGCATTTCCACTGTCAAATATTCTCAGTATTTTACAAGGACCAAATTTCCTCATCTTCAGGTTCTCATATGTTGCAATAGGAAATATTCCTTTCTTCAAATGAACCATCACAGCATCACCAACTTCAAATGTCTTATGTCTTCTTGATCTATCTGCATCATCTTTGTATTTTTTATTACTTTTCTCTAGCTTTTTCTTCACATCCTCATGCAATGACTTCATAAATTTTGCAAATTCCTCTGCTTCATCACTTATTTTCTCTTCACCAACAATGTCTCTCAAATATGATATACTTCTAGGTTGTATGAAAAATTTGCTTATGCCAACATCAAATCCCAATTGCTTGGTGCTTCTCCAACTAAACATCTCAACAAGTTACCCAAACTTCTATTTACAACCTCTATTTGTCCATCAGTATGTGGATGAAATCTAGAACTAAATTTCAACTCAGTATTCAACTTCTTCCAAAGTGTTATCCAAAAATAGCTTACAAACTTACTATCTCTGTCAAAGATGATACTCTTTGGTAATCCATGCAATCTGACAATCTCTTTAAAGAAAAGATCTGCTATATGCACTGCATCTGATATTTTCTTACATGGTATGAAATGTGTCATTTTTGAAAATCTATCCACAACTACAAATATAGAATCATTACCTCTTGTTGTCCTCGGAAGTCCAAGAACAAAATCCATGTTGATATCATTCCAAGGTTTCTGAGGAATAGTAATAGGTGTATACAAACTAGTATTCTGACTTACTCCCTTTGCAACTTGACAAACTCCACAACTTCTTACAAATTTCTAAACATCTTTATATAACTGAGGCAAAAAGTACCTGTCCTTCAGCAAACTCAATGTTTTATCAATGCCAAAGTGTCCAGCCAATCCACTACTATGTTTCTCCTTAATCAAATTAGTTCTCATTGAACCTCTTGGTATGCACAACTGAATTCATTTGAATAACATATATTCCTAAATGGAATAATCTTCATAATTACTTTATTGATTTGTCTTAGGTGCTCTGCACACTCTCCACTTCTCTGAAAAATTAGGATCATTTTCATACAAATTCTTCATGTCATCAAAGCCAACAACTTCAACTCTCATTTCAGTCAACAAAGATCTTCTTCTACTCAATGCATCAACAACTCTGTTAGAAACTCTGCAAATATTCAACCCATTTCATATGTCTCTGATTCAACTTATTCTAACTACCCAAATATTGTAAAGCCTTATGATTAGTATACAACACAAATTCATTTGGCATCAAGTAATGTCTCAATTTCTTCATAGCTTGCACAATAGCATAGAATTCCTGATCATAGATAGAATATTTTCTCTTTGCATCATTCAACTTTTCACTAAAGAAAGCAACAGGTTTACCTTCTTGAGTCAATACAGCTCCAATTTCACTTCCACTTGCATCACATTCAACTTGAAATACTTTATTGAAATCAGGTAATGACAACACAGGTAATTTAGCAACTTTCAACTTTAAAGCTTCAAAACTCTTATCAGCTCCATGTTTCCATTTGAACTCTCTTTTGTCTCCTCTCATTGTTTCAGTCATAGCATTAAAAATAGAACTGAAATTTTTGATAAACTTCCTGTAAAAACTTGCCAAACCATGAAATGATCTTACCTCTATAACATTCTCAGGTGTAGGCCAACTCAATATAGCTTCAACCTTTTCTGGATCCATCTTCAAACCATCAGCTGAAATTACAAAACCCAAATACACAAGCTCTTCTT
>MU226533.1:2076847-2091330 GCA_018584345.1 Thuja plicata
ATAATATCATCTAGGTATACAATCACACATTTATTCAAGAATTTCTTCAAAACTTCATTCATCAACCTCATAAATGTACTGGGTGCATTAGTTAAACCAAAAGGCATAACCAACCACTCATACAAACATTCCTTTGTCTTGAAAGCAGTCTTCCATTCATCACCTTCTCTAATTTTGATCTGATGATACCCACTCTTCAAATCAATTTTGGTAAAATACTTTGCTCTACTCAAACAATCCATTATGTCATCCATCCTTGGTATAGGAAACCTATACTTGACTATGATCTTCTTTATTGCTCTAGAATCAGTGCACATTCTCCATTCTCCATCCTTTTAGGTGCCAACATAGTAGGTACTGCACATGGACTCAAACTTTCTCAGATCAAACCTTTGTTCAACAATTCATGAACTTGTCGATTAAGCTCTTCATTCTCGGTAGGTGTTAACCTATGTGGTGCTTTGTTTGGTCAACTAGCTCTAGGAATCAGATCCATACAATGACTAATATCTCTCATTGGTGGTAAAACATTAGGTACATTATCTAAAATGATTTCTTTGTGTTCAATGAGCAACTTTTCAACTTCTTTAGGTATGTCATCTTCTCCATTCTTACTTGGTTTGTTAGGAATCAAAGCATAACAAATATCATCTCTTTCAAATCTTTAACAAACTGTCTACCTTCCATCAGACAAACTTTCATAGATGTATACAACTCATTAGCAAATTCTTCAATCAAAGGCAACAAAATTTTCTTCTTTCCATCAACCCAAATAGAATATCTATTCAACATTCCATCATGTATAGCATGTCTATCATACTGCCAAGGTCTACCCAATAATATATGACAACAATCCATTGACATAATATCACATAACACCTTATCGTAGTACTTTCCAATTTTTAGATTCACAAAACATTGTTCACTCACCATTAATGTGTGCTCATCCTTGATCCATGAGATCTAGTAGGGTTTTGGATGTTTCATCATTTCCAACTGCAAATTTGCAACCATTTCCTCAGATGCCAGATTCTCTGAGCTTCCACTGTCAACAATGACTTTCCAAACCTTGTTAGCAACTCTACATCTAGTTTTGAACCAAAGCATTTCTTCTACTTCTACCACCTTTCTTTCTTGCATGTGTACACTCAAAGGATTTGTGTCCTTCTTCACCACCATTGTAACAAGTTACTTGGAACCCTCTTCTGCTATAACCACCTTTGGAGTAATTACCTCTTCCTCAGTATTAATTTCCACCTTTCCATTTAGTCTTTCCTTTGTCATGACTAGAATCTGTATTTGACTTGTTTGGTTTAGATCTACTATTTTCACCATGAGATCTACCTCTTCCTCTAGGGAATCTACCACCTCTACCTCTTTGTCTTTGTTCATACCTTCTGTACAACTTTTCTTCAAATTTTAGGGCATATTGATATGCCTCTTCAATACCTTCCATTTTGACCAAACTGATTTCATCTTGTATGGAACTTCTCAAGCTATTCAGGTATCTTGCAAATCTTTCCACTTCATCTTCAACATGTCCAGATCTGATGTCTAATCTGTAGAATTCCTTAGTATAGTCTTTGATTGATTTGTCCTTCTACTTCAAACTTTACATTCGCCAGATTAGGTTAATCTAATAATCACAAGGTAGAAATTTTCCTTTCAATTTGTTAACCATCCTATCCCATACCTTGATTTTGTCTTTACCTTTCTTCTTTATATCCAATTGCAAATGTTCCCACCATAAGGATGCATGACCTTTCAGTTTTGTGCTTGCAATCTTCACCTTCTTATCTTCTGCAACATTCTCATATTCAAAACACTTTTCCATTTCAGTTATCCAGTTAATAAATTCATCATAATCCAATTTCCAACTATACTCAGGAGGATTGAACTGAGGTGTGGATTTCAAACTTGTCAAGGCTCTTAGGAATCTCTCTTCTTCCTGGTCCATCACATGTGCAAGTGCTACTACACCTTGACCCTCTTCAAATTCATCATCACTAATATCTTCAAGATGTCTTCCTTTGCACTAGGCTATTTCAACTGTTTCCAATCTTGCAGCCATCTGTCTAAGCATATTAGCTAGACCTTGATCAGCATTTCCTCTCCCATGAACCATCTTGAAAGTCTCTACAATTGTAGGTCAGATCGCAACCTACCACCCTACAACAAAATATCCTTAGAGTTTACAAGAAGGAACCACGGATCTCAATTTTCTCTAATACCGCCTAACACAAGGAGGGAAGGAGATGGGGCCAAGGGCACACCCAAAACCATCCAACTTGTAGAAATAATGCGTAAAGAACACAACACACAACTAGAAAGAGAAACACATAAATATTTTATCATTAATTGATCAAAATCATTACATGCCAGGTTGTAAGGCCTTCCTGATTACGGCCATATACATCACAATGTATTACAATTTGATCTTCTTACAACATAGATCTTAGATCTTCAATATCTTAACATTTTCCTTCTTTCTCTAAGACTTGCCACCAAACTAAGAACATACAAAATAATATATACAAGAGTCCACCAAAGAGGTCGGTGCTCAAATATAAAGGAGAGACCCAGATTTAGTTCCAAACAGATCCCAAGATAGATCCCAAATAAATCCATCTACAAAAATTAAATGAAGAAGTTGGCCACCAAATCCAATTCCCAAATAAACCAACTCGGCACAGGCATGACTGAGCAACTCAGCAAGCATGCCGAGCAACAGAAAAAAAACTAAGGAATGTAGTAAACATATTTTTAGTTGAGCAAGATTTCCAAGGACCCAAGATTCTCTTGCATCACATTGAGATACCCAAATGTGACCCAACTACACTTGAATATGAAGCACTAAAAGGATATGGTGAAATATGCCAGAGGAAGGCACTATAAGAGAAGCTAAGAAAGTAGCACTAAGACTCCATGGTACTAGAAACAACTAGGGGCATCTTGCATCAAATTTTACCCGATGTTAATGTTGATCATAATAAACCAATCCTTGATCAACTAGCCACTCTTACTAAATCCATTACAATGTAGTACATTGATGTAGAGAAGGAAATTAAAGAGAAAATAGAGTAGAAATATCAACATAAAATTGTTGAAAAGATCAGCCAAGAAGTGGCAGTAAACAAGGTAAATCTTTCATAATTCATAAGTGAATTAGATCCAATAATTGCTGAAGCTATTTCCTTGATTCAAAAATAGAGAACAATTAAAAAATTCACTAAGGAGCATAGTGATAAGATAGAAAAGATAGATTCTGATCTAGCTACAAGTTCTAAAGGCTTAACAACTGAGGCCAATACACTAAAATTGCATTATGAAAATATTGATGAGACAAAAAGGTTAAGACAGGAACTATGGGAAGTAGAAACACAATTCAGGGAAGAGGTCACCGAGATCCAAGCTCAACTTCTACCAAATCTCACACTGCTTCAACAACATATCAGTTCAGCAGGACAACTGATAGAAACCCTTGAGATGTCTGTAGCAGACAACATCTACGATATGCACTCAAGGATCACACTCGAGCACATGGCTCTAGAGAAGCTGAAGGACCAATGGGAGAATATGATTGAAGACATGAAGTCTTTAGACTCACATTTTTGATAAGCTATAAGGTATACACCTTTGCCCTTAATATCAAAAAAGGTGGAAAATACTAATATGTACAGATAGGAAACTATACAGTACTAAAAAAAAAAGAATAAAAAGGAGGATTATAATGATATATCGACATATACATAGGGGGAGTCATGAAATGACTAAGGATTATATATGTTGTACATACTTAAAAAAAATTTAGTATTTTGCACCTATCAGTTTTTGATACTAATGTCAAAGGGGGAGATTAATGACATTATTTTTCCATTAGTATGCAAAGAACACTTTCGATAAAAATACACCGAAAGATAGGACAAAGAGAAAACCAAAAATGCAGATATCAGAGATCACCAAAAATTGCTCAGTAAAAAGAAAACTGACGACACAATTTTGTGTGTAAACCAAAAATGCAAAATGAAAAGGATGAAGAGGAACCCAAAAGTGGAACCTAAAAAGTAGGTCATAGTGGAAACTAAGAGAACAGTCAAAGAGGAACCCGAGAGAAAGTTCAAGCAGGAACACTGAGAAATAGTCTAACTAACTTCAGAGCATAACCAACCAATAGAAACCAAAAGTCAGTTGAAGCCCGCAAAAAGTGGATCTAACTTCCACGTCAGATAAAATAGTCATGTTCTATTCATAGAGTCTTGATTTGTTTTTAAAACCATTTCTTTAGGGACAAGAAATATTATTGTAAATGTTGTAATTAGTCTAATTGATTTAAAACACATAGACTAAGATATCAAGGTAAAGTTGTAAACTTATGATCTTAGAGTTAATATTGTTTTACATGAAACTTGATTAGGTCAATCTATCTTATAAATAGATGTTGTAATCATTCATTATAAAGGATGTGAATGGATGAGAAGATGAATTAAGAGTACAAGTGCATCTATGGAACAAATTGAAAGAACTAGAACAAGAAAATGTGAATTTGGTTATCAAGAACCAAGAACAGAGACTACCGAGCATCAGAGGTATTATTCAATCACATTAGGTGATATACTTATACATGTAATCTTAAATGGATATGTAATCAGGAATAGGAGATTGCATACACTAGGTAAAATTGTAATTTTATTACATTCTAACAAGTGAAGCAAAGTGTAAAAATCCTTTCAAGGAAGGTGGATTCAACCATCCAACTATAAATCTCTTAACTGAGTGCACACTAAACAATGTTTCTAAAGCTCTTAATCAATTGGAATTTAACAGGTCTCCATAGATACTCTTAACCGGGTAGATCATCAGAAGTGATCAAATTGTAAGCCTTAACAGCCCCTTCCAATCTGTAGACAGCGAAGAATTTGTGGGTGCCATCCCCACCACAGTTCTTACTTCCTAACAGGAGTTTTCTGTAATATCATATCTTGTGTTATGTGTCAATTACTTTCATGAATTTTTCTATGAATGTTTACATGTTTGATTAAGTTTATGAATTGATAAATATTACATCAAGATAGTATAGAATAGATGGTTGGATAAACAATTGATTACCTAAAGAATAAAGGTTAAAAGATACAAAAAAATTTGAAGTATTGATTCACCCCTCCCCTCTCAGTACACACTTCCCATTAATTCCAACAAGTACCAAGTGCAAGAATGTGTGTACCAAATACAAGCTACTTAGTACTAGGTGTGAGAATTTTATGATTTCTGAGAATCTTCAATGTTAACACTTAAAAATTGAAGTTAGAATGTGAGGTTTGAGCCCCACGGTGGGCTTCAATTGTAGTTTGCATGTTTAACCTGCACAAAAAATCAATGAAACATTATTAGTGGGCTATTAAAACTAAACTGAAAGATAAACTATGATGAGATCAATTGAAATGATAAACCTATTGAGTGTCTCATTTCTCTCTAGTTCTGAGGACTATTTCTCTTAGTTGTTTTAGAGATCCTAGTAAAAACTTCAAAAATGATAAATTCTATATGATTGATGATGCAAAGCTAAATGCAAATTTCCATTATGATCCTAATTAATAATTCTCAAAGTTAAATGCGAATGGCTGGAAAGTGTGTGTTAGTAGATGTGAATTGATAGTAAATTGGTAATCTAAATGTAGGAATTCCCAAGGGTAGGGGTAGAGTGATTTAACCATGGTCAAATTATGGCTGAGGTTAAGGTTGAGTGATGTGTCCCCTTTGTGTGGAAAAAATTTCTTTATAGGATTGAGTGGTCAAGATAGCAAAGCTTTTTTGTGATCCATGTGCTCTCTTTTCTCATTCCCCATTGGTTGAGTGACTTATCATCACGTAGTGGTGGGTGAGTGAAATTAGGATTTAATTAACTCAAAAGAATTAATTACTTTAGCCATGTTTGATATAATTAATTTAATTTAATCAATTTATGCACTAAGCAATTAAATTATTAATTCAATTACCTAGTGATTTGATTTATTGATTGCAATTAATTCATAATAGCTTGGATTTGATTAATTTTTGCTTTGCCTTGCTTTGACTTGCATTGACCACTTTTAGGTGTATAAAAACATGTTTAGTAACCTTGTACTATTTATTTAATTTTTTTTTTTCTATTTTTTACTTTTATTATTTTGAAAGATGTCAAAATTTTCTTAAAATGGGATGTACTTCCCCCAAAAAAACTTTGAATCTCATTAGAACGTCTAGATAGCTACAAGATTTGAAGTATTTATTCTAATAGTCACATCTATATTATGCACAGATTTTTTTTTTTTTTCAAAATGAAGAATATATCCCTAAATTATAATGTAAAATAAGTCCATCTCTTCTATACCTAAGGGTTTATCATTGAATCTCTCTCTTGTGTCCTTATAAATGATCTCTATTTGAATTCTATAACCATGTGTTAAAAATATATCTTCCTCAATGAGTAAAATATAACCCTCTTGAAAGATCTAAAATAGGTTAGGAGACATGCTTTACTATGATCCATATTTCTGCAAGTAGATTCAATCTATATAGATCCATCAAGATTGCTTTCAAAAAAAGGTCCTTTCAAGGAGAGAGAGTAAAATATAAACCTCTTGAAAAGTGAAAAATAGTTTAAGAGGTATATTTTACTATATTCCATGTTATTGTAGCTTTAATCCCTAAATATCCATCAAGAATTTGTTGCTAAGAAAGGTCCTATAAAGGAGACAGAGTCCCTACCTATGGAATAATTTTGACAACCCTTCATAATAGCCAAAATGACATCCATGTATTTAACCTTGATGCTTTCTTCAAAGTTTAAAATTTATCACTTATAAAATATGGATCTATCTATTCCAAAGTTCCCTTTGTAATAGAAAAATTGTGCTACATAATAAATGTTGTTCTCTCCCTTTTATATCTCATAAAACATGAGAAAATTTGAAAGGAAATATAACTTAAAGGGGTTACATGAAATTTTCAAATTTCATATCTTGTACATGTAAATGATGGACCTTTTATACTACAAAAATAAATTAATTTTAGTTATATATTTTCTTTCATTTCTTTGACAAACAATATTATTGCTTGAAGATTCATAACTTAGGAAAAAAATTAAATTTTCTACCATGTGATGTTTCTTTTATGCTAAATATTGTGAATGATGTGCAAAGAATGGATTGTTTTCCATTGGGATAAGATGAGAATATTATAAGCTCCCTAATATACTTTCATGTTTTTTTTACTACCATGCTTCCTTGAGGGATTTTTAAACTCAAGCTTCTATTTGAAGGATATGAATTCATTAGAAAATTTATAAACATTTGTCATCTTTACCATTTCATTGGATTTGAAGGACATAGTGAGAGGGGAAGTGGGTATACTTAGATATCATAGTTGACAACATTGAATAGCATTAAATTTTTAATAAGGTTGAGGAACCAAATAAATCATACATATAAAAACAATTTCTCAATCTTGTTTGATGCTTTTATAGGTTGGAATATTACAATATAGGTTTTTGGAAGGGTTTTACAACCTATTTAGTACATCATTAAAAAGAATCTAGGAATTAAAAGCTTTTAAATAGTAAATATAAGCTAGACTAAACAAGGATGAACCTCAATAAGTGTTATTTTCTACATATTATTGAATTTGAGACCAAAATTAGGAAAGAGCTCTATTATCTGACCTCTCTTACCATTGAGGTATTGTGATAGGGCATGCTTATCCTGGAAATTCAGGGAATTCAATGTCATATACTTGTAATCCTGCATCAAAGATGAGCATGCACATATATACATATAATAGACAATGGTATGGATTGGTACATTGTGTGGACCTCGCGAGCGGGTAGCTATGATTCTGTCCCTCACCATATCAAACACATTAAATAGAAATGTAAATCATACATGGTAACCATACACATGCAAGTATGGGGTCAATAAAAACTATAAACATAAATAACATCATCATATGAAGATAATCAACATGAAAATAATCATAATCATCTAACTATAAACTCATGATATCACAAAACTATCCATTGCTCGTGATATATAAGTCAAATCATATTGTAATGTTAAACATCACATCCTAAAGTACCATTGAAATAATAAACACACACCTAAAATATGGCCTAAAAGAGTTCAACAAAATGAACTAAAAATAAAAATATGGGTGGTTATTACATCTACCCCCTATAATTAGGCTTAATCTTGGAAGACTACAAATAACTAGGGATATAAATCTCATAATATCAATGCATCCTCCTAAGTAGATAAAGAATCATCATTTGGGTCACATTAGACCCTTAACTTCTCAATGGCGTGACCCCTGAGAGTCAAATCATGTTGCTAAAGTATACAAATGGGATCCAAAGCTAGCTTCTTGTCCTTAATTTGTAATGCATTCCAATCAAGAACATGTTTTATATCTAGAATATATCATCTAATTAATGAAATATGGAAAAAAAATCATGAATGCAAGCTAAGATGGGAGACAATGCAAGACAGTAAGAAAATGGTCCTATCCTCTCTAGAATCTCAAATGGGTCAATAAAATGAGGTTCCAACTTCAAACCCTTTCCATAGAGGATCAGACTCTTTCATGGACACACTCTTGAAAATACCCTATCAACAGCTGCAAATTGTCTTTCCACCCTATGAGCATATACATACTTCTTATGTCTATCCCGAGCTATGATAAAATTCTCTAGAATGCGCTCTACCTGCTTCTCCACATCTCAAAGCACCTCAAGGCCTATCATAATATGGTCCTCTAGTCTATCAAAAATCAAAGGTGTACAATAAGGATGACCATACAATTCCTGAAAAGGTGACATATAAATCAAGCTATGATAACTATTATTATAAGAAAACTCAACCAAATACAAATAATCCTCCCAATGAGTATGCCTAGGAATGACATAAATTTGCAACATATCCTCTAACACCTGATTAACCCACTATGTTTTTCCATTGGTCTCAGGATGATATGTTAAATTTAAATTTATATGGGCTCCATGATTATGTTGCAATGAAGTCCAAAATGAAGAAGTGAATACAAGATCTCTATCTAAGATAATCATGTGTGGAATACCATGTCATCTCACAATGTACTACATAAAGACTCTATATAGGATACTCTCATGGGAGAAATGTGTGGCACCTTGGTCAACCAATCAACATTGACTTTGATAGCATCATGTCTATAAGGATTCATAGGAAAAACTACAATGAAATCCATTGAGATGATATCTCATTTCCATGTCAGATCAAGATTAGGCTGTAACAACCTTGTTGTATGTTGATGATATTCCTTAAATCTCTAACACTCTAGACACTTTGCTACAAAAATAGAAATATCACGTTTCATACCAGACTAATTATATAGTTTTCAAAGGTATGCAATCATCTTATTGACACCTAGATGTATCGAGTAAGATATGCAATGATCCTCAGCCAAAATCAATGTAGCAAGATCATCTGATGGTGGTACATATATCTGGCTCATGTATCGTAAAAGACCGTGTGACTCCAAAACAGTCTTAAAATCTTCCCTACAAAGGTATCCCTAACTTAATCTTTGTACTCACTTCCTGATACCAAGTATATGTAGGAAGTTCCTAGAGCATATGAATCCACAAATCCACACTATGATTCAATGTTGGTATCTCATGTCTCCTTTGACTCAAAGTGTTGACTACCACATTTTCCTTACCCTAAATATATTGAGCTCAAATTCATACTCACAAAGTAATTCCATCCATCGCCTCTCTCTAACATTTATATTAGGTTGGGTAAAGATATATTGTATACTACGGTGATCACTACGAAGCTCAAACCAATGTCTCAATATAAAATGTCTCCATCAGACCAATGCATGAACCACTACTGCTAACTCAAGATCATGTTTGGAATAATTCAATTCTTGATCCTTGAGTTTGTGAGATTCATAAGAAATCACACATCCTTCTTGCATAAGGACTACTCCAATACCCTAAAAATAAGCATCAGTACACACCATGAAATAACCAAATGGATCAGGTACTACTAGAATAAGTGCACTAGTCAAACACTCCTTGAGGTTATAAAAAGCCTCTTCACACTTCTCTATCAAAACAGATTTCTTCCCTTTCCTTTAAAGAGAAATGATAGGATGTGCAACTCTAGAGAAGTTCTGCACAAAAAGATAGTAATATCCATCCAATCTCATGAAACTACGAACCTCAAACACATTAGTGGTTGTTGGTCACTCCACAATCACCTAAATTGTGGAGGAATATACTAAAATACCTTCACTTGAAATCACATGGCCTAGGTATTGTACCTTTGTCTTACATCAGTCACACTTTGCCACATTGGAATACAATTTATTGTCTCAAAGATACTAGAAAATAGTCATAGATATTCCTCATTCTCTTCTATGGATTTAGAATATATTAATATGTCATCCAAGAAAATGAGAAGAAAATGGTCAAGATAAGAATGAAATACTCCATTCATCAATCACATGAAAATAGATGGAGCATTCATTAAACCAAAAGGTACCACCATGAATTCATAGTGTCCATAGCAAGTGCAAAATGTAGTCTTGTGAACGTATGCATCCTAGATACACAACTGTTGATATCCTGATTTGAGGTTTATCTTAGAGAATACTTTGACTCCCTTAATCTGGTCAAAATGATCATCAATCCTTGGTAGAGGATACCTTTTCTTGATCATTACCTTGTTGAATTGTCTATAGTCAATACAAAAGTGTAAAGATCCATCTTTCTTCTTAACAAATAGTACATGTGCACCCTATGGGGAAACACTTTCTTGAATACAACCTTTTTTCACAAATATCCTCTAACTGAAGCCTCAGGTCACTCAAATATTGAAAGGTCATCTGGTAAGGATCTCTAGAAATAGGTTCTTCTCTTGGAACAAGATCAATATAGAAGTCTATGTCACACTTTTGTGGCATTACCCATAATCTCAATTAGAAAGAAATCTATAAATTCTTGAAGAATAGGATGGTCAAGAGTCATGTCCCTAGTATCAACATCATCTATCTCATTCATATTCATAACAAATATCTGATATCCATTTTGCATCCACCACTTGACCTGCATTGTGAAAATCATACAAAGAGATATAAGACATTGAATACGCACAATCCCAATGTCTTTCCCACCATCATCTTTTCACTTAACAATATTTTTTCCTAAAATTAATGCTAGCTCCATGAGATCCTAACCAATCCATCCCTAAGAAAATATCATATGATCCAAAAGGAATCACATGAAGATCAACTGAGGTACTGAATTTTCCCAACTTCAACTCAAACTTATGCACTAGAGATTTTTTTGTCACCCTGGCCCCAGAGGCTAACTCAAATTTCCAACCTGTCTTTCTTTACTACCACTATCCCACATCTCTCTACTACAAAAAGAGATATAAAAGAATCGGTAGCTCCTAAATCAAACAAGTAAAAAAATAAATGACTCAAATAGCACCTAAAGTCTCAATAACTATGCCTTGGTGATGTCCTTGGTGATGATCAACTACTACAAATACTAGATGAGATCTTCTAGCTTCTCCTATTATAGTCGCAAAAGCTAGAGGCCTCTATTGTGAAAAATATGATGCACACTGAGGACAATTTTCCGCAATATGTCCAAAATAACCACAAGAGAAGAAACCATTACCTCTACCAAAACCTCTCCTAGAAGAGAGTGTACTAGACTACTGAAATTTGTCTCTTCTTGCAACTCAATGTGTGCTTTGTGTAGGCTAACTAGGCTAGTTGTGCTTGTTGCACTAAAAGGTTGATAATTTCTTAGACTGAGAACTACCACCTTGAGCTAGAGGGAAGGACCTTTTCAATTGTTAATTATAACTACCCCTAAAGAAGGTGGAAGGTTTCTTTACATTCCCAATCCCATGGGACTGATTACTTCTGAACCTTGAAAATGATGCACCACCTGACTAAACACCATATTGACCTCCATAACCCATAACCAATTTCATCTCCACCAATGTAGCCGTAATGACCACCTCCTTGAGGATCTTAGGTTCAAAAAAATTAACATCCCTACTTATGCGACCATTAAGTCCCCTAATGAAATGTTGTACCATCAGAGATGGATCATTACCAAAACTTGCATAATATTTGAGATCAAAGAAATGAGGCACATACTTCTAAAAAATCATAGATCACTATTGTGGATTGTGGATCTTATCTGTGTGTTGCTTCCTCCACTAATCAGATAGAAACCATTCCTATAAATTATTAAGAAACAACTCCCACATGATAGTATCCATGCTAAGATCAAGCTTCTATTCCTCTATTTTCCACCAAGTGGCTACAAAGTCTTTCAGGTGCATGATGGCACACCTTGCCTTGGTATTTCTACCATAGGGATTCATAGAAAAGCATCGATCCAAACCAATAAGCCATGTCTCTACCTCAACGCCAGTACCAAGACCATTAAAGGAAAATGGTCATGATCTAAGGAGGTCTCTCCTATGACTATCCATGATGACCCCATGATAAACTACAATGTCCTTCCTCCAAGGGCTCCTAAATCTCTATCTCTCCTTATTCCCAAAATGATGAGACTCAACCTGATCATCCCTATTATGCATAAGTAGAAGGTCTAGAATAGCCTAAAGCAACTACCTGGTATAAGGCTCCTCAGACTCAGCCTACTTCTCACACCCATCCTTTACCAGCCTATTTTTCTCATGCACACTCTCTTACATGGCACTCATAGAAGGGATATGAAGTCTACCCCTTCCATGTCCTCTACCTCGACCTCTACCTTGGCCCCTAGAAACAACTCTAGTCTCAAAAAGAATCATTCCTGAAGAAACCAAAAGATAAAATCAATAACTCAAAACAAATAAAAATAAAGACATAATGTATGATCACAAGGAAATAGTCTGAAAAAAAGAGAGCTGCGTGTCTATGTTTGGTTTAAAGTTTCAAGTACAAGACACCTAATAAGCATACAATTCCTAGAGCTCCTAGTGTAGAAACTTGGGCTCTTATACTAGATGTAATGCTTCATGAGGGAACCCAAGAACATTAAATGAAACATGATACTAAGTTTACAGATTTTTTTTTAAAAAGTTTACACAACATCAATGAATAATAATGTGAAAGCAATACAACATACGACAATACATACACATAAATGTAACTCTCTAGCAAGTTATAAATCTCAAGGGTTCCATGATGTAGAATTACTTAAATGTTAATTAAATATTTTGGATAATTATAAGTATAAGTCTCATATGTGCGAATGATTATAAATTATATTACCATATAAATGTGAACATAAATACAACTGATACCACAAGGTATACTTAATAAATCAACATCCATTGCACAAGTCGTAGGGTATGCAATAATAAATAAAGTACAAGTACATATAAAACATATCAAAAAGGTATCACAAAAGGATACATTGATACAAATATACAACATATAAAAGATCAGAACAAAATCTCCAAAGATGAACAAGAAGAATACAATTGTTGCAAGGATCATCCAACACCTAATCAGGAACATTGGAATCTCAAATGGTAATAGAATCACTACCACAACCACCTGACTACATGGAACCCGAAGGACAACTCCCACCATTATGATGAGATACCATCAGACCCCACTCGGATAAGAATCCAAAAAATCACAAAGATATAAACAAGATCCAGAAATATCTCTATCAAAAGGTGTACTACACAGTCTACCAGAGGTAACTCACACATGTAGGAAACCTAATATGTATATAGGTAAAATTCATTACATGAGTCAACTCTTGAGTTATCCTAGTAGTCTCTCTGGACCCTGACCCCAAAGTGAATCTATGCAGAATCAAAAACCTCTCACATAGACAAGGGTACTAACTAGTAGCACTTTTTCTTGCAAATCTGTAAACACTCAAATATACAACTCTCTCTAATCCAACAACAGATAAGTGTTAGTAATAACTGAGAGGGGGGGTGAATCAGTGGCCTTAAAAACTTATCCTTAAACTTAACCACTAATCAAATCAACCTCAGATTATTAAGTCCCTACAAGATGCATGCCATGAAATACTTATAATAATTAATTGTCTGTCAGTTTTCCTTGTCTGTCCTTATTCTCCTTGATTACCGATAAGCAGTATAACTATTTACCGAAATATAGTAAATATGAAGAGTATACCGATATATCTAGAATGAATTATGTAAGATATAAAACAATAAAGAAATGCATCATACACACATATAACACATAGATTTTAACATGGAAACCCTATTAATGGAAAAACTACTGGGACCGGTACCTCAAATTTTCACTCTTCTAAAGTGATCCCTATTAGGAGCCAACCCTGTTAAAGGTTACAAACACACTATTAGGTGTGACCTTGTTAGAGGATTTTACACATATAGGTTGTCACTTAGTATCGGGCATCTAATGCTGCCATCCTTGAATCAACC
>MU226533.1:2105409-2120851 GCA_018584345.1 Thuja plicata
CACTAAAATAGGTACTGATATGAAGGTACAATAGATAGGTCTATCCCGAGGTACAATTCTGTTAGGGATTTACCAATCATCCAGATACTACAACACCCCTTAATCCTCCGACATCGAAGTGTCAAGGAAAAGGTGGGAATGGGGTGGGCCTTACACAAGAAACACTATCTTCTACTCATCAGGTATCACTATGAATTTTCTTCTTTGCCTTCTCCGATGGTGTGCACACCATTGGTGTTGTCTGTCACTTAGTGAATACTTGACTTTTAAGCATTGCTGAAAGCATAACCTTTGTTCCATTGATTCTTTGAAGTCTTTGGCATTATGTACATGACCGTACAGATGATATCAAGTTGACATCAATGCAAATACAAACCATTAACTGATTTAATGCCTTGCATTATCTTCAACTTAATATTATCAAACATTCAATCAGTTACATGTCATCAATAAGTAGGGAAGGATAATGCAACAAGGATTCAATCCTCCTTCACTTCAAAGTCAGAGGCTAAGGCGGGTGCACCTATTGGATTCACTCTTTCATTAAATCATGGGATGGATTCTTGCCCGTCAAACTAAATATGACAATCATTTAATGCCCTTAAAAAAAAAAGGTAAATGTTGATTAAAATTATTTTGCCACAATTTTGGTATGAGACTAGTGCCTAATCCATTGGGAATGGAGTCAAGTTGAAGTAAAATTCACAAAGATTCACAACTCAATACATCTGAAACTAGTAAAATGCCTTACATACTACTTCTTTCATGACGAAAACAAGATCATCAGATCCACATATCCTTCACATTCTTAGAAATTATCCAACAAGATTTACTCCTTCCTTGAAGGAAACTCAAGAATAATATCACAATCTACCTTGTGGATGACAAACCAAAAATGCGTTACAAGTCTAGTTCATAAGAATTCCAAAAACACACACAGAGACATCAAATACTTGCAAAGAGATTTTAGCTATATTTCATTAATAAAACATTTCTTCAATATATAAAAATGACAAAATACTCTAAAATTATAACACTAATCTTAATCAGAACTTGCATTAATGGAACCTTGAAAATATAGAGAGTTTCTCTCTGAAGTCAAAACCCTTGTACAATGAAAAACAAACCTATATAGAAGAAGAAGGGAAAAAAATCCTCCTAATAGCCAAGTATCTTCTCCCTAATCCAAAATTAAAATCTGATCACCTTTGATCTACAATCATCCTCTCAACCAACTTGATTCATTTGTTCCTCCTATCGTGTTCACTTGCATCCTAAAGTTTTTAAAATCTTTCGGTGAACATATTTAAAGTATTTGAAAATAATAGTATCTCTAATGTTTTCTAATGTCCCTTTTGTGTAGATTTTACATATTTTAAAATCTATGCAATTTAATACTTTTTCTTATCCATGTGCATATTTAATCCTTAAATCATACAGTTAAACTATATACTAGTTTACATTTTATTTCTTTCTACACTTTTGAAATTTTTGCTCTGCTATTCCTTCCTTTCTGCACAAAAGTGACCAGATTGTGCCATGTGTCAAAACTTGATTCACTCATAGAAACCACCTAGGCACCTGCATCACTTGTCTTATCCTCTCTTCCTGGGCCTGCCACCTCTTAGAGTGCCACGTGTCAGTTGGGTGCAATCCCTTAATGATTAACTTTTGATCATATTTCCTTCATGCCTTTGCACCAGCTGTTGATTTCTCTACCTTGAGATTTGTGCCCATCTAAGATGCCTCTCTTGCACACCTACCACATCACCACCATCTGACTTTCCCCATTATTGGCCCTACCACATGTCACACACACGCAATGCCTCAATGAGATCATCTTGATCATCTTTGGGCTAAGGCAATGCACCTATCATCGATCTGCACTGCCTTAGGATTCATGCTTGATCCACTACTTCCTCCGCCATGTCATCTGCCATGTTGTCCATCTGAGCCCCACTAAAATCATTTTATCTTCAATCTCACCCACTGGTCAAGCACATTTATCGATGCACCACCTACGTGCGATCATTGAGAGCCTCAACTCTTCACTTCAAATAATGTTGTATGTATTTTACCTTTTAAACACTATTAAAATCCTTCACCCCACCAATGTGAGATATATGTTTTGCAAGTTTTAAATTTTTCCTTCTACATGCCCAAAAACATGTTTCCATCTACCTCCAGCCAGTGCAGTATTCCATTGGTTGAGCGCACCCGCCAATGAGCATCTTGGATCTTTACTTCAAATTACAATATATGCTTCTTACCTTTTAAACATTGAATAAATCCCCTTCCTAATGAATGTGTTATAAATACCAGTGATATATTAAAGACTTACTCTATCTTGCATAGTTAAATATGTTTTTCACCAAGCTCTCCAAGCATAGCCTCCAAGCCAGCGCTCCCAAAGGATTCTTGCCCTTACTTCAAATAACAATGGAAGCATTTAAATATTTAAACGTAAAAAGAAATCATCCCCCAGCCAATGTGGGATTAAATTTTTTTTAAAACTTCCCTTGAAAATATCCTACGCATCCTTTGTTGACATACTGCACAAGATTTCAACCATCCATGCACGGGCCTCACTTCAAACTCCATTGCACATTTTTTGGAAGAAGCCCTCCTTTTTTATCTGGTGCATCACCTCCACTTTTCTTGTGCAACCTTCCTTGGTGTTTGGCGTAGCCTTGAACAATGTAGAGCACTTGGATTTGCATCTGCCAACATGAATTTTGTATCAAATTTTATAAGCCACCTCCTTCATCCTCCACCATATGCACACTCCTTCAGTCATCATGCACTGGTCTCCAGTTTCCATAGCAGTCATTTCAAACTCCTCTTTCATTTACATTTGGCGTAGGATTTTCCTTGAAATGTTTCAAAGTCCTCTTCATTTGCGCAAATTCCCTTGTTATTTACACCTGCCAATGGAATTGGATTTGAAGCTTTAGGAAAACATGTGCATCTCTCCCTCTTCCCATGTGCAACAACTCACGTTCCTTTGCATTTGTATGGAGTTTTCTCAAAGTTTTTGTTTTTACTCCATGCGCAACCTCTCTTTGGCATTGCACAGCTCTCCCTTTTAAACATTTATCTCACCCACTACATTTTGTGTAGGCTTTGTTGTCTTTACAATGCATAGGATGTATGCCAAAATATTGTGCAGCTTTAATAAGAGTCCACACTAAACTTTAAAAGATCTCCATGTTGGCGCAAGAAAGGAGAAAATTGGCAAGGTGAGAATCCTCCATTCCCAAATCATGAAGGAGAAAGAAAATACACCTTTCTTATTAAGACTCCAGTCTGCCATGAATGCATCCCATTAATCTTTGATGCATGTCAATACTTCAGTAGTTGAAAAGTCGCCATCATTATCTGGGCTAAGAGCACTCACTGTTGTTGAAAGATTCTAAAACCCCTTTCACAATGATGCTGAGCATGTGAGATTTTGATGTAGGTCCATATGTTGTTATGTTATTTCATATTTGGCACATGCCGTAAGGATAATACTAGCTTTTCAAAATTTAAATGTGTATATCCAGCATTTATTATGGCCATTACAACTGCAGAAAACACATTTCTTTGAGGTCTTTCTTCCAAATAGTCATGTACCTACATCCATGCCTCCACACTTTTCATTAATTTATGATTAAAATCATTCTTGAAATGCTTTGAAATATGCCCATACATTAATCCAAAATTCCTACTTTAAACACTTTTGACCATCAAACCCACTTTCTAACCCTTTCTACACAATGTTCAAAATGCATAAAATGCCTCCAAAATTACCCTTAAAAACTGTCTGAATTGCATCAAGGGGCCCTAACACTTGGCATAGTGATTCATTGAAACACAATGAGAATGTGCATTGAAATATTTTTTCTGATTAAAAATTGGGTGCAAGATATCCATGATCAAACATGACAATTCTGAAAATTGTGACAATTGGAGATGTACAAACTGCAAAGATTTCATTTGGAATTGCCCTTGTAAAAATAGGAAATCATGTCTCGAGGCTCAACCACTGATCCTGGTAGTAGATTTACATATAAGGAGTATAATTAAATAACTTACATCTCAAAACAACCACCCGATACAAAATTACAATCCTTTGAAGATGACTGTTCTGCAAATGCAACTCTGTCAATATTGGGAATATGCATAAATCACTTTGGTTCTAATTTCACAAACCTATCAAATGAGACCCTTATAGTCTGAACCCTTGAACATGGATTCAATTTCACATAAGGAATATGAAACTTCAACTATCTCTCTCTAATGATCAACCAGTCAATCAATATGAATCCCCACAGTCAGCCTCTTACTAACTTTATGAATTCAAGCTTAGTGAAACTGCATAAATCTGATTTGAAATTCACTGAGAAAACTGATCAAATGGAATAAAAAAGGTCTAAAAATATTCATGGGGGAACCTTTTCATGATTACAATATAGGTTAGCATTCAATTTTCCATGACATTCAATTGGGTACACTGTAAGACCTTCAAGTAGGGGTATTTTGTAACTCTGCAATTCAGACTTTGAGAAACGGAATAAATTGCAAACAGAAAGGCTATGGGAAACTTATCATATAAAATCATAGTTCTCTGCAGATGGCCATGCTGACTCATTTTAATTCCTACAACACCTTGGAACACTCCTTACATCATGCCTATCCATCCGGCCAAAGATAAAAAAAACTATCAAAGTGGGTCACTTGATAAAACTGGAAACATGCACAAGTGCAGAATTGGATAATGACCTCCAAAACACATCCAAACTGAGTTCTAAAAGCTTCAACCTTCTATAATCACTCCATTAAATGTTCTGAACACACTCTCCAAGTGGTTTCTCATGAAAATCTCAAGGTCTCTTTTTACATGCATGCAAACTAGGGCCTTTTCAAAAGCCTTTTGGGCAGTGACTTGTGCCTTAGAGAAAATTTTAAACTTAGTCACTCCAAAATTATCCAGAATTTTAGAGCTCCAACACTAACTATGTTAGACCTCAAGTATGTACTAGCACTCAAGACATGGGTGAGGAACATGTTAGAGTAGTCGAGTATTGCTAATAAATTAAATCAGTTAATTATTAGTTATCTACTCTTAGCTTAAGTTAGACTTAGGAACTTTCTATTTCTGACAGTTTCCCTTTTAGGGCTTCGGTATCCTTTATAAGGAATCACCACTTAGTTTTCCACACAGAGATTGTATTGTAATTTCATTAGTGTTAATAGAAGCTTTTTTCTTGCACAATGATTTTCCTGTCTCTGGCCTATCGGTCGCCATAGCTGATTCTCTTCTGTCTTCTTTCTCATGACAGTGTTTGCATGCAGGTGTTCTTGGGAAGATTGTAGTTTAGCAATCTTAACAGAATACATACATCTTATTAATTCATTTTAAAACCCCATTTAGTGTATTATGTTCACTTATTAAGTAACTTACAATGACTTACCCTGACATCCACATAGGGCCCTGACCCCCATTACAAGTCACTTTCCCTCTATACACCTAGATAACCTAACCTAAACTCATAAATCATAAATAAAGCTTATAAATAATACTGATAAAAAAATAGTTCCATAAAACCATAATGAGCACATATTAGTTCTCAAAATCATAACCATCACAAATAAGGATAAACTCTAAATTTCATTCCATAAAATAATAAGGAAGACATAGAACCCAAATAACCACAATATACTTCCAAAATCACTTATGAGCTTGAAACATAACAATGTCAGAAACCATAAAAATCAAGATCACAAAGGACTAATATACATAATGCAATTGAAAAACCCATAATGAACAATCACCATTATCAACATGATTCACAAATTCTTGAATAATTGGATTAACTATACTTTAATCAATGCAATAAAATCAATAATTGGTTTAATTTAAATATCCACCTAAAAGATTTAATTAACCAGAGTCAATATATACCCAAACATATTTAACAAAATAAAATCTTTAACAACAAGATCAAACCCCACCTATTAAATAAATGATATATATATATATATATATATATATAAACAAATAAACTACATATCATTAATTATTAATAATAACAAATAATATTTAATATTCATATTAATATTTTTTTATTGGTAATGGGCAATCATATTTAAGACTGTTAAAAAATACTACAGTTATTCAAATCTACGAGCATGGCCTAGTGTAGGCACAAGCCTGCAAGCACAATGACCCATTGGGGATTTGAACCCTGGTGGCAGTCTCACCAGCGAAGTGTTTTGACCAGTCCTCTTAATGGGTCACCCCTAATAATTATTATTATTATTAATAGTTAATAAAAAGAATAAAAAATATTAATAGCTATTAATTAAAATTAATATTTAAATAATAATTAAATTGTAACTATTAAAATTTTAAAAAATATTAATATGAATATTAAATATTATTTGTTATTATTAATAATTAATGATATGTAGTTTATAAAAAAAATCTTTAACTCCAAAAATCTAGATAACTTGATAACCTGTACTCTGAAAAGTCTTTGTCTCTGTGTGTAACTAAAAAATGGCCAAAGTCACCTCTAAAAAAGAAAACCTAATCAAACTAGGGTTTCTAGTATATGCAAACCTAAAATCAAATAAATCCACTCAAAAATAAATAAAAGAATTATTTTCTTTGTTTTTTCCTATTTTCTTTTTATTTTTTAAATTAAAATAAATATTTTTTCACCAAAACACAACCTTTAATAAAAATCTTATTTCAATTTATAAAAAAAAGTGCAATTAAATTGCATATAATTATTTTAATTAGGAATAATAGTTATAGCATATTTATAATGTCCTTTAATTTCTCATTTAGATTTAATCTTTTAATTAAATCCTCAAACTTTATGCTTAGACTTTTAATGTAATTTCTCTAATAACTCAATGTATTTAATTAATCCCAATTAATTAAATATTAATAAACTTAATATTTAAATATTCTATAGGATATAATTATCTCGTAATTAATCCTAATCAAACCCTTAAACCACTTTAACATAAAAACTCACATCAACAACACAACTCACAATATGAAGGAAAACCGACCAACACAAAATGCAATAATCATGCTCAAAGGAAGGGTTCTCAAATTCACATAATGTTGATGAATTCAGATGGGTAGTCAATTAGAGACTTGTCCCCTATTTTAGGAGAAATGATGACTTAGGTTAGGATTTGGACCTGTATGTTATCTACAATCCTACATCAAAGATGAGCATGTACATATATACATATAATAGACAATGGTAGGGATCGATACATCATGTAGACCTCGCAAGTGAGTAACTATGATTTTTTCTCTCACCATATCAAGCACATTAAACAAAAATGTAAAACATACATGGTAACCATACACATACAAGAATGGGGTCAATAACAATCATAAACATAAATAATTTCATCATATGAAGATAATCAACATACAAATGATCATAATCATCTAACTATCAACTCATGATATCACACAACTATCCACTTCTCATGATATATAAGTCAAATTATAATATAATGTTAAACATCACATCCTCAAGTATCATTAAAATAATAAACACACACCTGAAATATGGCTTAAAAGAGTTCGACAATATGAAATAAAAAGAAAACTATGGGTGGGTATTACAGATTCTGTGGGTATATAATCAAATTAGCCTTAGCCATTATGTGAAAGATCATGTCCAGAGGCTCCCCTAAAGGGGTGAAATTGCATTTTTGTGTGTTCTGGATACAAGGTTTTGATTGGCCCTTAGTGAGGGAGATGTCATTCATATGTTGGGTTGGTTGCTGACAAATCAGTGGGGATGGAGTAGGGGTAGTGACAATGACATGTATGTGGGTAGACACCTAAAATTGTCTATTTCTAGTAATATTATTATCATTTTTAATATTTTCCCTTAACATTATAGTTGATTTTAATTAATTAACTATATTGTTTTGGATTAAAGCAAAAATAGGTTTTGAAGGGGCCAAAAACCCTTAACAACAGAAAACTAAAAGAAAACACATTTAGCCCACAAAATTAAAATAGAGTGCAAAACCCAACAGTCACCCAACAGGAAGAAGCAGTTGGAACCTAGCTAGCAAAACACCTAGCAGTGAGGGAACATGATAGAAAAGACAAACTATGCTAGATCCTTCAAGATCTTAGCCACCTCATCCCCAAGATTAAACATCTTTTTGATGGTCGCTTTAAGGCCAATGAGATCCCTAGAAGTAGTTGTATCCTTGTTTTTTATGGTGTCATGAGTTCTTTTTCTTGGTTCAAAAGGAATGACATCGATATCCTCAATATCATCTTCAACAAGACCAATGGCTTTATTGGGGTAATTCCCATCAAGCATGCTGACAAGGGCGTCGAGGTTCTCTACCGAGGCTGACATAACCTCATAGCTGTTATGGAGAATATTTTTGAGAATGACATTTCTATCATACAATTTCTTGGAGAGAGTAGAGATCTTAGTGTTCAAATTTTTGGGAATGCACTTGTTTACATCGTCCCCATCCTGATTCTTCAAAGATGCTTGCAGGCTATTTACATTGTGCTCCAAATCTTGATTCTTAGTAACTTGGCTCCTTATCTGTTGGAAATCCCATCTATTAAATTTGAGAGCAAGTTTAGAATTGTTTGTAGCCATCTGTATCTTGGATTCATCAAAGAACTCCGAAGGGACCATGCCTTCCATATTATTCTTATCACCTTGAATAGAAGTACCCCCAGTAGAGGGAGGAATGTTATTCTGTAGGAAATCCATCTAACCAACAAAGAGGGTTGGGAACAATTTTTTGGGCTTCCTCCAAAAGTTCCAACATGGGAGAGGAGGAGAAAGACCCCAGGTTGGTCTGGTCCAAAGTCGTGTTAGCGAGTGACCCCATGGAGGTCTCCACCTGAAGGCCCTCCAAATTATATTTTTTGGTGTCTTTAACATCCCTAATAGGCAGCTCTTGAAGAGAGTCCTTCTTCTCCCCATTTGTCTTCTCATCAACCACCTACTCCTCATTAGCCTCCTCCTCTTCCTCCTGCTCACTGTATGTTTCCTTCCCATCTTCATATTCAGTCTCCCCACAAGCATCAACCTTATAGTACTCCTCCTTATAATCCAAACCCAAGTCCTTTTCTGGGACATAATCCTCATCACCATCATCCTCAGTATCCATTCTTCTATCAAGGGTTTTAGTATTCTCGGTATCCTCGCGAGATTTAATTTTTTTGACCGCCTTAGAGGATCCAAGCATAAAGCTCTCCCAAACAAAACCCTCATGCTTCCTTTTACCTTTGGCTGGGGAGAGAAGACAATTCAACAATTCTTTAGACATAACAGATTTGCAATGCTCATAAATGAGTAGAACAAGACCATTATGCAACACATATGATTTAGCATTTTTCTTTTGTTTATCTAGACTATCTGAAAGAGAGAAGTGGAGATAATAGGGAAAAGACACACATTTTTTAAACCTAAAATTGTTTAACAACACAAAGCGGTAGGTATGGGCCCTAGTAAAGAGACCATATATAGTGATATATTCCATGATAATAGTATGGATGAGCTTCCATACTTTTTCAAATTTTCAGGATCATAGTGACCCAACGTAGGCCTACCAAGAAAATCCCTCTCGTCATCTGAGTTAGGGAAGGACTTAATACCATATCAGAGATTTTTCTATCCAATTAAAAATTCATGCCTTCATTTTGGAATCCCATAAACCTCTACAAGAAGGTTAGCAGAGAGCTCGAACTTCCTACCAAATAGGATGGAGCCATTTTCCCAATTTTCTGTCATTTTTGTCATTAGTTTCTTATTTTTTATTTTGTCATATCCTTGGAGACGCTTCATAAAATGAGTAAAATTTCCTTTACACATATTTCTCCAGACTCCAAGCTCATTTTTACATTTATTATAGTTACAGGTTCATCTCTTCTTAGATCACCACCCATTTTCTCCACCAAGTTCAAGTTCGCCATGTGATCAAAGAAAAAAGAACAACTATAGCAAGCTAAATCATAGAGAATACCTAAAATTGTAAGTAAAAACACCCACAAATCATGTGAAGGTTATTATTAATTGTTAGGATTGAGTAATATTGAGAGAGGGTGAATCATTATTACAACACTTTAAATTAAACTTAAACCAATTCCAAATAAACCATATGCTTACAGGAATGAAAAGAACATAAGACAATAACACAAAACTCATAACACCATTATTTGTTGTCGAGGAAACCCTAGCCAGGAGAAAACCCCAGTGGGGATGGTACCCACAAGCATGCACTAAAGTATAATTTCCATGTTAGGATACCTAACCCTATTAGGAGCTTAATATTACATAGTACATTTCCTTGTTAAAGGAATAACAACCCTGTTAAAGGTATACAACACCCTGTTAGGGGCCAACTGAGCTTATAGCTCTTACAAAAAAAAATTTGTTTACAAAGTGTTCTCAGTAATGAACAAAACAAGCATCTGCAATGCTTAGATAGTTCCAATCAAAGCTCTTCAATAATATTTGTCAACCTCTTCTCACGTATTTGTCATTTGCATACATACATATCCTTCCTTATCTCTTATACTTCATCATCATATCTTTTCTTTACAAAAAGTCTTCATATATATATATATATATATATATATATCTTTATCATAATCAAGTCAGATCTCTAAATCATTATTACATAGTTGGCTCTTAATAAAAAATATAATTAATAATGCAAAGAGTAATTAAAAATTCGGTGCTCTTACATAGCCAAAATATAGGTTATCCAAAATCATAATCCAACTTAGATTTCTAGGAGTCCATGACATACTCCTTGATTCATCGCTACTTGTTCAACTGCTCTGTTACATTGTTTTGTTGTGTGCGCATGTCTTCAAATCTCTCTAACTCATTTTAATCATCTCCAAAACTAGATCCATCTTAGGTGGAGGTCATAACTACTCCATAGTATCTTCCTCTGAGCTCACTCATCATCAAACATCATACTCGATCTTCGCTATCCAAAACAATGTTGTCATACTCTGTATTTCTGCTTCTGTACTTAGTCATTTTTAAGACTGTGTCTCCAAAACATAACTTCATTTCAAGCGATCAATATAACAGATGTGTTTCCATAAATGACAACCCATAAGTGTTTCATACCATACCAAAACTATCAATTTCCAACAATCTCTCCCTTTGGCATTGATGGAAACACTTAGCAAAAAATGACTAAGTTTCCCAACACAAAATTGTATGCTCTCTCTCTCTCTCTATCTATCTATATATTTATATATTTGTAACTTATTTTCTTCTCACTCATTTTTCTCCTCTTCTCCCCCTTTGACAACAATAACAAAGATGCTTCCAAAATTTACAAAAATGTAGAAATTCAATGTTTTCTCACTAGTTTAAGTACATCCTAGAAGGTATCTTCCATGATCTTCACTTTTGTGTTCCATAAATCAATCAACAATTGACTAACATGAATTAGTCCATTCAGTGCATAGGATGGTGTCTTTGCTTCCTTTAGGTCTGTGGGTATAGAATGTGTCAATGACTCACCAATCTTCTCCATATCAGATAAATGAACTTCAAGAATTGATATCTTAGGAGTGATTAGACTCTTCAGCAAACCAAATCTTGTCAAGACTCTCCCTTTCCCAATATCAAATATAGTCATCTTATCATAGGTATTTTTTATTTCTTTGTCCTTTTCTAATATAGATCATGAGGAGGTCTCATAACTATCCATCATTCTATTCTTTGTCATTTCCTCAATATGTCTGATAGGATTTATACAGTAGTTGTATAGCATCCTTCCGTCTCTGACACAACTTTTGGCCTTTGATGTAGTTTCTCTCAGAATGCCCAAGTCCCATGAAATAGACTAGAAAACTTCCTTCAACTTCTTCTCTTGATAAGTCTGCTCTGCCTTCTCTTTAACAATCTTCATTAAAGACTCATAGTGACTATCAAACTCATCTAGTGCCAAACTCAGATTATCTTCTTCATCCTTTCCTTGAAATAGAATAGGTACTAGGAGAAGTTTTTTCACAGTATTAACTTCTCTCATGATTACCTTAGTCTTCTTATCTCCTTCATGTTCAGATCTCTCTTTTTCTTTTGTGAATTCCATGAAGGATAGTCTCATCAATTAATCCTCATCCATACTATCAACATCAGTACTTAAAGTTTTATCCTTAATTGTCAACAATAGATTAGTAGATTTGTCAGGTTCATGTTTTACCTCAACTCTTGCCTCTTCTTCTTTTGTTGCAAATTTCTCACTTCTTTGTTCAATTTCATCTTTCTATTGTTCCTCTTTCTATTCTTCCTCTTTATATTCTTCCATTTTATGTTCTTCCATTTCATCTACCACTGTGTTATCAGTATTTATTGCAAATGGCTCTTTCTCATCAAGTGAAGTTTCAAGTGTCACAGACACACCAGAAACATAGAAATCTAGTTGCATGGTATCTTCGATCTTCTCAACACTTACCTTAGATGATTTAGAACACTCACCAAATCATATAGGTGTAGGTGTAGTATGTTTAGGAGGTGGAATATTCTTAGGAATATCACTCATAAGTATCTGATACAATGCCTTCTGAGTCTCTTTTTAAAAATTCTTCATACTTACTACCCATAATTTTTTCTAATATTGCTTTGGTTCTCAATAAGGGTTTTAGTACTCCCAATATTATTTCTCTCTCTCTCTCTCTCTCTTGTATTGAAACAACTGGCCACATGTCATCAATAGCTTGATTTCTAATGACCTCATATTCAATCTATGTAAGCTATTTCCTAATTTCCAGTCTACCATATAGTTCCTCAGGTATACTTCCCTCTAATTCTAGTAGATTCTTCTTGAAAACAAGTAAATGATTTACTATTATGTCTTCAATCTTTAGTTTATCAGATTTGTCATATGTATCATAGCATTTTTCCATTGAAACTAGCTTAGCTTGCTCAATATCTCTCTTCTCCAACATCTTCAAATCAGTCTTCCATACATATCAGTGACTTGAGGTCTCTTTTTCAGTTTTATTATCTTCTCCTTTAGTCCTCTGTTCCTTAGGAGGTGAATCCAATTTAGTGGATCTTATGTTTCTTTGAGGTACTAACTTTACTACCTCTTCCTATGATGTCTTCTATGGTAGTTACATTAATTATTGTAGAAGGTGGACTAGTTACTTGCTCAATCTCTCGAGGTGGAAGGGCTTTAGTAGCAGTGCTTTCCAACCCAAAAGATCTCTTTGTTATCTTCTTCCTTACTTCACTCATCTCTTCTTTGGTTAAACCTGCCTTAGCTCCACAGTCATCAACAAATGTCTCTACTTTTATTTTCCTCATCCCCCTATTATACTCTTCAAATAGTGAATAGTTAGGTATCTCATATGTATTTTTATTCATCATTAATGTGTAAGATACACATTACCCTATATACTTAACATCATGCATAGTCCAGTTAATTGAAATCCCGCGATCACCAAATATGCATCGTCTAATGTTGTGCTCATAGATATAAGTTGTATGATGTCTGCACATATCACAACTAAGCTTTTTGGAGCTTAATCCTCGGAATCAGGGGCTAGATATAATCTGATGTGCTCATCCAATGCTCCCCTAAGGCCATGATCACCCATTTAGATCAATTCTACTTTGTTAGCATCAGGGAAAGATCCAGTAGCATCTAGTGTATCTCCCTGAACCAATTTCTCACTAGACTCTTTGACTCTCCATACTTTTCCACTTTTGTTATCTTCTTCTTTCTTGAAAGAATTATGAAAATAGCTCTTGTATTGTGCAAGACTCTTACCAGTATCACTATCATTCTTCTTTGTATCCATAGTAGGTGGTACTCTTCTATTATCTACTCCATTATACCTAAAAAAATTCGATATATGACCTAGATTATTACATTTGTATCATTTAGGAGGTTTTCTATTATGATTAATTTATAACTTACAATTTCTTGCAATGTGTCCAAGGTTATTACATTTGTAACATGTGATCTTAGCTATTGATTCTTCTCTAGTGTAATCTTGTCTATATTTAGATTGATCAGGTTTCCTGCATTCTACCTTCTTGTTCCCTTATGCATTGCAATCAAAACAATAACTAGATAAAGTTTTGAAAGGGGTATTACCTATGCAATCTCTCTTCATGTGTCCAAACTTGTTACATCCAAAACATCTACCTTTGAAAGGTCTGATCTGTTCTTTAGGTTCTTCAAGACTAGGTTTTTCTCCTTCAATCTTTGCATCATATTTTTCTTCTTGATTCTTAGAATATTCAGCTTCATTGAAGCCAATACCAGTCATATCACCTTTAGGTTTCAGTCTATCTCTCTTTTCATAAATCAAGTCACTGCTCATGTAAAGTTTCTCAATGTGTTTCTTTGTCTCAACAAGTTCACCTTTTATGATCTAATTATTTTTGTCCAATTCTAGATACTATTTTTTGTAATGGTCAAGGTCAATCTTCATTTGTCCCATCAAAATATTAGCATCTTTCAAAGCTTCTCTAGTCTTGTTCTTAGCATTATTTTCTTGTTGAATTTCTTTAGCCATTGTCTCATTCTCAAGCTTCAAAGTATCATTCTCTTGTTCAAGTTGCTTTATCTGATCTGAATTATCATTGTCTGAATCTTCTTTTATCTGAACCATAAGATCATGTCTCTAATTTCTAGAAATTTCAAGTTGGTCCTTTAGTTTCTTGATGAATCCCTCAACTTTTCTTAAATTGAATTTCAAGTCACCATTTTCTGCTTTTTCTTTATCAAGGTCTTCAAGTGCTTCTTCAAAAATCTCTTGCAATTTTTTTGAATCCATTTTTATCTCCCTTAAGATGTTAGACTTTCTCTTCAAGGGCCAATATCTCTGATACCAATTGTTAGGATTGAGTAATACTAAGAGGGTGGGTGAATCAGTATTACAACACTTTAAATTAAACTTAAACCAATTCCAAATAAACCATATGCTTACAGAAATGAAAATAACATAAGAAAATAACACAAAACTCATAACACCATTATTTTTTGTTGAGGAAACCCTGGCCAAGGGAAAACCCCGGTGGGGATGGTACCCACAAGCATGCACTAAAGTATAATGTCCATGTTAGTAGACCTAGCCCTGTTAGGAGCTGAATATTATATAGTAAATTTCCTTGTTAAAGGAATAAAAACCCTGTTAAAGGTATACAACACCTTGTTAGGGGCCAACTAAGCTTATAGCTCTTAAAATTTTATTTTTTTTACAAAGTGTTCTCATTAATGAATAAAACAAGCACCTGCAATGCTTAGATAGTTCTAGTCATATCTCTTCAATGATCTCTATCAACCTCTGCTCTTACATCTGCTATTCGCATACATATATGTCCTTCCTTATCTCTTATACTTCATCATCATATCTTCGCTTTACAAAAAGTTCATATATATATATATATATATA
>MU226533.1:2120937-2148196 GCA_018584345.1 Thuja plicata
TATATATATATCTTTATCATTATTACATAGTCGGCTCTCAATACAAAGTAGAATTAATAATGAAAATAGTAATTAAGAAGTCCACACTCTTACATAACCCAAATATAGGTTACCCAAAATCATAATCCAACTTATCTTTCCAGGAGTCCATGACATACTCCTTGATTCATCACTACTTGTCCAATTGCTCTGTTATGTTGTTTTATTGTCTGCGCATGTCTTCAAATCTCTCTAACTCATTGTAATCATCTCAAAAACCAAATTGATCTTAGGTGGAGGTCATAAATACTTCATAGTATATTCCTCTAAGCTCGCTCATCATCAAACATCGTACTCGATCTTTTATATCCAAAACAATGTTTTCATACTCTATATTTTTGCTTCTGTACTTATCATTTTTAAGACTGTCTCCAAAATAGAACTTCATTTCAAGTGATCAATATACTAGATGTGTTTCCATAAATAACAACCCATAAGTGTCTCATACCATACCAAAACTATCACTTTCCAACATTAATAACACTATCGCCAGCAATATGACACACATCCATACTGAAGTTAGGGATTTGCGGTATTTGTGTCATTTCCATCATTAAAACTAATATTTCCCTCCTTACCATGAGGCTTGTCAAATCTTAAAAGGGTATTAATTTTTTCATTCAAATTTTTTCCCCAAGAAAAATATTTTGACATCAAACTTAACATCATAATTGGAAAGACCGTCCACCACAATATTCGCTTCCCTATAGGTATGATAGATATACACTTTTGTAAAAGAATTTAAGATCTTATGAGCCCTGTTAATAATAGTTTTAGTAGTCTAGGAAGCCTTATTAATTCCATCTAAGAATTTTATAATGTTATTTAAATCACCTTCAATCCATACATTATGAAAATTTAGATCCTTGTCTACCATGATGAATTTCAGAGCTCCCATAGCTTTGGAAAAGTGACTAGATTAGATACCTAGAAGACCCTCCATAAAAAAAATGCAAATCCCATGAGAGTTTCTAATCACCCCACCAAATCTAGCAAGACTAGGATTTCCTTTTGACTCTGTCAAAATTGACCTTCACCCTACTATGGGGAGGAAATAGCCAAGCAACCCCGTCCGCAGGGTTAGCAGTGGTCTTCATCAGGGGAGATAAACTCTAGAAATCATCATAATCATTGACAGCATCATGCCCATCCTTATTAATCCTATAAATAATTTCAAATAGACCTCTAAATATTTTGTTAGCAACAATAATAGGATTAGAAGATTTATCTCTAGTTATGCCATTATTGTGTTCCTTCCAGATGTTCCAAATCAATAGAGGAGTAGCCAGGTCCCAGAGGATTTTAGAATTTTGATTTGAGTTGGGACATTTCCACTAATTAAAAAATCCTCTAGAGTGTTAGGGAAAATCCAGCATAAATTCCACTTGTGAAAGATGGAAGACCAGATTTGGGAAGAAAATCTACAATTAATAAGAAAGTGAAGAGAAAATTTTGCATCCCTACAACAAAGACATCTGTTAGGAAAATGAAAACACCTTTTACTAAGGTTATCCAAAGTTAGGGGCTTATTATGAAGGAACAACCATAAAAAAATATTAATTTGGGGAATAAGTTTTTTCATCAAGGCACTGAATACTTTCCATCAGGATTCCTTCCCCAAAAAAATATGTCCTTCAAGAGATAAAAGATAAATTTAGAAGAAAGAAGAATTTCAATGCCCAAGAGAGATTTGTAATTCTGAGAAAGAGAAATCCAATTGTTATTTCTTTATTATTCCTTAAAAAATCCCCCAAATTTATTTTTACAAATGCCTCTCCAAAGAACTAAGTTCTATTTTTCAACCAGGCATTTGTCCATCAACCAACAACCCTCCCAAGATATGATTTTACCACCATCACCCAAATTCCACATTCTTCCATCAATAGCCAAATCTTTAGCTTTTAGAACAAAGTTCCAAATAAAATAGCCATTTATAGAAAAGTCAGCATCAAATAATTCTTCCTTAGAAAGATGATCATGGAGATACTTTATTTTCCAAATAGAGCTCCATTCTTTTTCTTCTCCAAAGAGTCTCCAAAATTGTTTGGCTAAAAGAGATTTGTTAGCCAATTTGATAGTTCTTATACCCATGCCTCCTTGAATTTTGGGTTTGTAGACATTTTCCTAGGCTAGGAGAGGGATGCACTTTCTTTCTTCAATGCTAGACCACAAAAAATGTTTCTGAATCTTTTTAATGGCCTCAACATATTTTGAAGGGATGTTAAAAAGGTTAAGAACATAAATAGGAAGGTTCTGGAGGGTAGATTTGAGGAGGATAACCTTTCCATCAAGGCTCGGCAAAGACCCATTCCATCCAGCTAGCTTCCTATTGAATCTATCTAGCATTTTGGTCCAAAAGGAGTTGGGTGGCTTGAGACCCAAAGGAAGACCAAGATAGGTGGAGGGAAACTCTGCGATAGTGCATCCCAAGATCTTTTCAATTCTCTTTTTCCTTTCTAAAGGTGTGTTGACAAAGAACTTAGAGATTTTATTCCAGTTTATCCTATATCCCCTATCAGCTTCATAGGTATTCAGGGATAATTTAATATTTTCAGCTTCTTTCACAGTCATAACCCCCATGGTGATAGTTTCATCAACAAACTACTCATGAGAGAAAGTCAGATTGGAAGAGGTAGGCTTGAGACATTGAAGCTTTCCTTTAGCCACAAAGTTTTGGATGTATCTCCCCAATTTTTACACCATGATTGCAAACAGAATGGGAGATATCAGATCTCCTTGCCAAAGACCCTAGAGGGTTTAACAAACCAAGATGGGGATCCATTAATAATGATAGAAACACTATCAATACAAACTAACTGGCTGAAAAGATGGATCACTCTGTCTCCAAAACCAAAATCCTTCAAAATTTTAACAAGAAAATCCCAATCCACCCTGTCAAAAGATTTAGAAATATCTAGCTTAAGAAAGAACCCTTGCTTCTTATCATCCTACAAAGAATGAATATTTTCATGAACAACCATTGTGGAATCAAGAATCTACCTTTCAGGAACAATCCCATTTTGTTGGGAGGAAAGAATCAGTGGTAGGATAGAAAACATTCTAGTGGTTAAGACTTTAGAAATAATCTTGTAAAAAGAGTTACAGAGGTTAATGGGTCTAAAATTATCCAGGTAATCCACCCTAGGGACCTTTGGAGTGAGCGTAATGAAAGTAGCAATAATTTGTTTAAGAAGACTCCTAGAATCAAAAAGTTCTTTGACTGCATTGGAAATATCCTTTTCAACAATGTGCCTAAATTTTTGAAAGAATAACATAGGAAAACCATCTATTCTAGGCGAATTCTCACCCTCAAAATAAAATACAACATTTATAATTTTCTTAGTAGAGGGAATAGCAGTTAGGGCCTTATTATGATTTTGATTAATAATACTAGGAAGAGTGTCAATAATTTTTTCTTTCTCCATAACATCAAGAGTATGATCAGAAGAAAGGAGATTGGAAAATTACCTAGCAACTTCAATTATGATATCATCCTCTTTTTCAATTTTACCTCGCTCTAAAGATAAGGAAGAAATTATGCTGGCCACTCTATGCTTGAAGGTAGTCATGTGGAAGTATTTAGTATTCTTGTCCCCCTCGGCCAACCATAATGATATGGATCTTTTCCTCGAGAAGAATTATTCTTTGGAAATGAGGTCATGATATTTAGTGAGGACATTAGATTCCTCCTCTCTCATATCAAAAGAAGGCCTTCCTATTGGATTCTTTCATGAATGTCCTTCAACTCTAGCTGGGCATCAGCTTTCATAAGAAAGTGTTGGAATTGGCTGGGGAGATTTTTGGAATTTTCTTCTATTTTAATTGTTGGCATTAATGTTTTGTCATTGATGACAACATACATTTCTGATGAATATAGATAGACTTTTTATCTATGGTGCATGGATGACTAACAGATGTTTATGGATACTGTATGAATATTTCTGAGTATGCGAAGATGGGAATGTGTACATGGATGAGCTATGATCTTATATCTAAGGTATCTTGAACTTGTGTTTCTGTTTGTTTGAGTTACACTAATTTTGGTGGAGATTGTTTGTAGAATAGTGATAGTGAACTATGACAGAGTTAGTCTTTGAGTTTTAAGGATAACTTACGTGCGATCATGATTCATGTTATGTGAGCTTGAGGAATTTCAGAAGACATGTTGAGGAATTTTTTTTATGATTCTTGGGTCGCAATAATCTAGGTGATGTCATTTGTGGCATGTATTCTGGAGAAGACCTATTTGAGGCCAACTTCAGAGATGTAGCATGTATTATGGATAGCAAGCATGGCTTGTAGATATTTGATTATATTTGATGAAATGTAATTGATTTTTAATTGTTATAGGTACCATGTGTATCTTAGCAAGGGGCTATGTAATTGTTTTTGTATTGGGTAAGTCTTAATGGTCAACCTAATTGCCTATTGTAAACTTGTATAAAGGAAAGTTGTTTCCTTTTGTGGAGAGTGTGGAATGGGGCAAGGAAGTGTGGAAGCTATGATCTTTTATTTGAAAACTCTTCTAGATGTAGAGAAGAGGTTGTGATTGAAGAAATTCATTGGAATTATTTAAGAAAATTTGTTTCTATCAGTCAGTTCATTGGATTGTATATCTTCTATACATTTGTATTTCAGATAGTATGCCCTGAAGGTGGATTTAACATTCTTTATGTAGTGAGCCTAAGAAGTAAGCCTATTGATTTCTCTTGAAACCTAATAGGGTCTATCCTTTAATAGGGACTGTAATAATCATCTCCTAATAGGGATAAATCTCCTACCAGGGATACTATAGTTTCAGTGCATTATTTGTGTGTGCTAATTCCCTACGGGTTCTTTTTTCCCTTAATAGGGTTTCCTCAACAAAAAATGGTTGTTTTATGTTACTGTTAACGTGTTCTGAATTGCATTTATCTTTTGATTATTAAAGGTTAAAGTTTAAATATTTGGCACATAACTGACTCACCCCCCCCCTTAGTTGTTCTGGTGGACTATTATTGGTAACAATTAGTATCAGAGCTTCTGGTCCTTAGAGATAAAGCATAACAACTTTAGGTGATCTTGAAAATGGCATATTATAGGAAGGATAGTTTAAAGTTTGATCCTAAAAATTTTGACAGTTGGAAAAACAAGATGAGAACTCATTTTTTGTGTTTGGGAATTGACTACTGGATGATTACAAAGAAAGATGAGCCAATAAAGACTGAAGATGAACTAGATAAGGATAATAATGATGAAAATACATTGTTTTCTTGTAACATGGTTGCAAGAGAAACACTGATTAGTGCGCTCATTGAAGTTGAATTCATAGAGGTTAAGGATTTGGATTTTACACATAAAATTTGGTCAAGATTGGAAGCACTATATGAAGGAGATAAGTTTACTAAGAAGGAAAAGTTACAGAACTCGAAGACAAGGATGGAAATTATAAAAATGAGAAATGATGAGAATGTTAGAGAATATGTATAGAGAGTTACTGAGGTTTTTATTTTCATTAGAAACTCTAGAGGCACATATAATGAAGAAGAAGTGATCCAAAGATTCTTAGATCTTTAACACCTATTTAAAAAAATAAAGTGCAAGCAATAGAGGAGATCATATCTTTGACAGCAAACTTCAACAAAGAGATTTTTATTGTGAAATTAATTACCTTTGAGGCTGAAAAGCTATGAGATTCATTACCTATGGTTTAAAAAACATTCAAGGTGAATGTTCATAATAATAAAAGGAATTTATCAGGTACTACGAGAATTAGCAGAAGTGACTTGCGAGAAGATCTTGGTGAATATGTTGATGATTGGGAAAATATATAAGAAGAAGAGAGGAAGTTAGATGAAATTGTGGCACTGATCACAAAAAGATAAAAGAGAGGTAAGGATAAGTTTGAAGGAAAGTTACATCTAAAATGTTTTTCAGGCAATAAGATAGGTCATTTTTCATCTAGATGTCCTACAAGGGTTCCTAAACATAAATATAAGTTTCATAGACCTAATTAATCCAAGGATAAGGAATGCTACTATGCTAGTGAAGGTGTGTCTATTGATTATGTTGTGGATTATGATGAAATTGGATTTATTGATATTAAAAATGATGAACCTATTCATGAAGAGAAAGCCCTAGTTTCACATGTTAAAAAGAAATATGAATGGATCATAGACACTTGTTGTTCACATCATAATACTAGTGATAGAAAAAAATTTATTCAGCTAACTAAATATGATGGTGGTGTAGTCATATTTGGCGAAAATACTCCTAAGTTTATCATTGGAGTGTGATCGATTTCTCTTGATGGTAAAGCTAATGCTGATGATGTCTTTCTTGTTGATGGACTTAAGCATAATTTTTTGAGCATTGGACAATTTGTAGATAAGGGTTATCATTTAAAGTTCAATGATGGGAAATGTTCTATCAGAAGTATGCCATGATATTTGATTGCATCTGGTACTAAATCAAGAGGTGATGTTTTTTAGTTGAATACTATAGAATTTTCTTGTTTTGTTGGGAAGGTTGATAAAAGTTGGTTATGGCATACAATATTTTGTCATGTAAATTTTGATAACATTGTGAAAGAAAGTGACTAATGTTGTTAGATATCTACCAAAGATTGTAAAACTTGCTAACACTATGTGTAGAGAGTGTGTGATGGGGAAACAAACTAGAAGCAGTTTCAAAAGTAAATCTTTTTCAGCAAAATGGAAGTTGGATCTGGTGCATATAGATCTGTGTGGTCCTACAAGAATAAGAACATATTATGGTGGAAGGTATTTCATAATTTTTGTTGATGAATTTTCTAGGATGATGTGGGTTACATATCTTAGAGAGAAATCTAAGGCTTTGTATAAATTCAAGATATTCAAAGAAAAATTTGAGAATGAATTAGGTTTGAAGATAAAAACATTAAGATCAAATAGAGGTGGAGAGTTTAATTCAGATTTTTTCAATACATATTGTGAAGAGCATGGAATATACAGACAAACATTCTCTCCTAGGACACCACAACAGAATGGGATTGCAAAGAGAACAAATATAACTATATTAGATGCTGCTAGAACTATGTTTATTGAAGGAAATGTATCACATGTTTATTGGAGAGAAGCTATAGGTATTTCTATTTACACTTTAAACATAATTCAGATCAAAGAAGGTACTAATAAGACTCGTTATGAACTCTGGTTTAATCATGCTCCTACTGTGAAATATTTCAGAATATTTGGTAGTAAATGTTATATCAAAAGAGATGATGAGATAGGAAAGTTTGATGCTATAAGCAATGAAGGGATCTTCCTTGGTTATTACACTAAGGGAAAATCTTATAAATTTTTTAATCTAAGATTGAGGAAAATGATTGAAAGTGCTAATGTAAGGATTGATGAGAAGTTCCAAATTCAGGAAAGTATATATGACTATAACCAGACTTTAGATAATAGAGAGGTTATTGCAAATCAAGAAGAACCTTTTGAGGTTGATCATGAGATTGAGGTATGTCTGAATGACTCAAATTATTCTATCAAAACTCCAAAAATACCGAGGTGTGTTAAGAAGAACCATCCTGAAAATCAAATTATCAATAATGCAAGCAAAGGCAAGATGAGAAGATCTATATTTAGAGATGAAATTCTTTTGATTTCTCAAGTAGAACCAAAAACTATTAATGAGTCATGTAGAGATGAATCTTGGACTAAAGATATATAGGAATAATTGGAACAGACAAAGAAAAATAACACTTGGGAATTGGTTCCTCAACCTAAAGATAAGAATGTTATAGGGACTAAATGGGTTTTTAGAAATAAAATGAATGAAAAAGGAATGGTTGTAAGAAATAAGGCAATACTTTTTTGTAAAGGCTACTCGCAACAAGAAGGAATAGAATTTGAAGAAACATTTTCTCATGTTTCTAGGATTGGGGTAGTAAAATTATTTCTTTCTTATGTTGCACACAAAGACTTTAAAGTATATCTGATGGATGTGAAATTTGTATTTCAGAATGGAGATCTAGAGGAGGAAGTATATATTGAGCAACTTGATGGACTTCCTCTAACTGATAATGAGGACATGGTTTGGAAATTGAAGAAGGATTTTTATGTACTAGAACAAGCACCTAAAGCATGGTATGCTAGATTGGACAAGCATTTACTTCATCTTAGTTTTAGAAAAGGTAATATAGACAGTAATTTGTACGTAAGAATGAGTGAAGATCGAATTTTAATAGTTGAAGTTTTTGTAGATGATATCATTTTTGGAGGTAATGATGAAATGAGTAAAAATTTCTCTAAGTAAATGGGAAATTAATTTGAGATGTCGATAATTGGTGAAATGAAATTTTTCCTTGGACTGTAAATTAATCAGAACAAGAATGGTATTTTTATTTATCAAACCAAGTATCTTAACGAAACATTGAAAAAGTTTGGAATGGAAGATTGTATACCTATTGGAACACCTATGGTTACTAGTTACAAGATTACTGCTACTGATGAATCTCAAAGTGTTTTTAGAAAATTACAGATCTATGATTAGAGGCTTACAATATCTGACTCACACTAGACTAGATATTGCTAATGGAGTTAGAATTGTGGCAAGATATCAAGAAGATCCTAAATAGACTCACCTTGCTACTATAAAGAGAATATTTAGATATCTAAAAGGAACACTGAAATATGGCCTATGGTATAAAAAATATGATGATTTTTTTTTGCATTCTTCTACTGATGTTGATTGGGCAGGAAATCTTTATGACAAAAAGAGTACAAGTGGTGGTGCATTTTTCTTGGGAAAAGATTGGTTTCTTAGTTAAATAAGATGAAGGATTGTATAGCTCAGTCTAGTACTAAATCAGAATATGTTGTTGCTGCTATAAATTGCACACAAATTGTTTGGATGAAGAAAATGTTGAAGGAAATTGGTATAAATTTTGATGATCCATTGGTTATTCATTGTGATAACACTAGCAGAGTGAATATGTCAAAGTATCCATTTATGCATTCAAAGACTAAACATATTTCAATTAAGTATCATTTCTTGAGAGACAAGGTTGTAGAGAAGGAGACTAGATTGGAGTATATTAGCACAAAGGAATAAATAATAGATATATTTACAAAGCCTTTTCCAATGGATGTATTTGAGTATCTCAATGGTATTCTTGGGGTGAGAGACCCTCCTTGTGAGAAATAATTGATTTAGGAATGCATCAGTTAGTGGCTTGTAGACCTATATCATTTTCTGGACTTGATGCTTGGATCCACTCCTCAGGGGGAGTGATCACAGGAACACAATAGAACATATTTCATTGATTCAACACCTTATTGTTGCATTCATGAGGATTTTAAAAATATATAGCTTGATGAGGAAAAATGGTAAAATATAGAGTTATGGAACCCTTTACATTTATGTCAAAGGGGGACAGATTCTTTGGAGAGATTTAGTGTGAAAATCCCTACTGTTTTGGGGAGAGCTTTGAAGAGGATATTGAGAAGATTGTATTGAGATAGGTCATTTTGGATTGATGAATTTTATTATATGTTTTCATCAATGAAAATGGGTGAGATTGTTGGAATTGGATTTTTTTAATTATTTGCATTCATGTTTTATCATTTATGACAACATATGTTTCTGATGAAGACAGACAAACTGGTTATCACTAGTGCATGGATGATGAAAAAAGTGTACGACCACTTTAAGAATATTTTAGAGTATGAAAAGAAGGGGATGTGTACAAGGATGATCTATGAGGTTATATATATGGTCTCTATAACTTATGTTTCTTTTTGTATGAGTTACAACGGTTTTATTGAAGACTATTTTTCAGAACAATGATAGTAAAATGTGACAAAGTTAGTCTCTAATTTTTAAGGATAACTTGGATGTGAGCACGATTCATGTTATACAAGCTTGATAAATGTTAGAAGAAATGCTGAGGAATTTTTTTTATGATTCTTGGGTCACAAGACTCTTGCTAACGTTAGTTGTGGCATGTGTTCTGGAGGAGACCTATATGGGACCGACTTGAGAGATGTAGCGTGTATTATGGATAGCGAGTGTGGATTGTGGATCTTGGATTATATTTAATGAGTTATAATTGATTTTTACTTGTTATACATACCGTGTGTATCTTATCAATAGGTTATGTAATTATTTGTGCATTGGGGAAGTCTAAATTTGATAACCTAATTTCCTATTGTAAACTTGTATAAAGGAAAGTTGTTTTCTTTTATGGAGAGTGTGAAATGAGATAGATATTAGGATTAATAAGAAATAAATAAAAACTACATGCATAAATATAACCAATATCAGAGAATAATAAACCAAAATAGAAGAGAACACAAGACACAAAGATTTAACATGGCTCACCCAATTTATGGGCTACGTCCACCAAACAACAAAGTCCACTCTTATTATTCTTATCTAGTGATTAAAATTTGATCGCAATGCACAAATCCCTTATGGCTCAATACCACCCTAAAAAACATACAACATAATACAAAACCCTAACCCTAAGCCAATTTATACAATCTTTATGCCACTTTAGGGTTAGAACAAGTCGGCCTAGAAATTGGCTGAAAATAAGAAAAGGTGAAACACTTTCCTGGAAAGTGGTTTCCTAATTAGTCACCACAGTATAACAATCTCCCACTTGGGGACTGATTAGAATCCACATAAAACAACAATTCTCCCACTTGGAGACTGATCCTATAGCTAAACTGCAACCCTGTAAAGCTCCCACTGTATCCAACCTTCCTGGACTCTATTGTTCTATTAGTCTATTCATTCTAGAAGACCAACTAAAGCTAAACAAGAATTTAGATTCTCCATCATCATAGCCTTTGTAAACATATCCACTAGATTATCATCTATATGTATCTTTTCCATCTTTAACTTTCCATCATCTAAAACTAACTGAATGTAATGATACCGCAACTGTATGTGCTTTATCTTTGAGTGCAAAGCACAATTATTCACAAGATGAATGTCACTCTGATTTTTTGAATATAGATAGTTGTCTGCCTATGGATGTCCCAATTCTTCCATGAAGAATTGAATCCATATCATCTCCTTGGCTACCTCTATAGTAGCAACATACTCTGCCTCTGTATTGGATAAAGCATTCACCTTTTGTAACTGAGAAATCCAACTCACTATTGTCCCACCAATAGTAAATACATAACCTCTAGTACTCCACTTGGTATCTATATCTCCTACCAAATCTAAGTCAACATAGCCATGAACAGTAGTAGTAGATCCCCCAAAGTGTAAACACTTATTGTATGTACCTCTCAAATATCTGAGAATCCATTTGACTTCATTCCAATGCTCAATCCCAGGCTGACTCATATACCTTCTAATGACTCCCACTACATGTTAAATGTCTTGTCTAATTCATACCATATCATACATTAAGCTCCCTACAGCTGAAGAATAAGGTATCTTGGACATTTTATCCTCTTCTTCTAGTGTCTTTGGACACGTCTCCTTAGTCAATTTCAAATGACTAGGAAAAGGTGTAGTGACATCTTTGGCATCCTTTATGGAGAATATCTGCAACACATTTTCAACATGTAGACACCTAAATCTAATTAACACATCTAATCACATTTAGTACCTCTAGGACATTGTAAACTAAGTTATCAGTCATTACCTAATTGATCTATATTATCCCCTAGCCTGATTAATTCATTTAATTTGCTATAGTCTGATTAATTATTAAATAGAAACCAATGGCCTAATAGTTAATTAAATCTTCTTTCCCCTATTAGATTGAATAAATATACTTATTCATTTGTTTTAATTCATATTATCCTCTTTTCCTCCACTTTTGATTTAAATAGTTAAATCTATTCTCTTTAAGCACATGGCTTCATAACCTTAACCCCTAAGCTAACCAATCCCAACCACCTAACCCTGAGTTCAAACCCATCCCAACCCCTTCACACATGATAATCCTTACTCATTAGCTAATTAACCCTAATCAGCTAACTAACCCCTCCACTCATTCTCTCTCCTCCCATCTCTATCTCCCTAATCGCTTATTTTATCTCTAACCCTAATCCTAAACTCTCCCTAAGCTTGTCAAATTCCTAATCCTTGGATTAGGAATTAAACCCTTTATCAAAGTCAATCTTCTCAAGCCATCACTTATCCCCTCACCCATGCCTCATTAAGACCCTCATAAATGCCTCATTAATGCTTCTTACAACCCTCATTTCTCACCCTATCTGTAACAGTCTTCTCGTATCCCTTTACACATGGACCAAAATGGTCACATTCATCTCCCCTCACATCCTCTCTCTTGTGACACTTGTCACAATGAGAGGCACTTAAAGAAGAAAAATCCTTGTGCTCTCTTCTAGGTGCATCTGAGCCCCTCTTCAGCTTTGCATCTTGACCACTCATTCTAATTCCATTTTTTGTAAGTAGAACCTCATTCCTTCACAAATTTTTCCATCTTTTATAAAAACTTATGATGCCAGTTTGAAGAACACCTCTTGAAGCTTGGACCATGCATCATCCTTGAGTACACATCCATAAGCATGGACACATCAAAAGATCAAAAGGGAGCTTGGATTCTATTTTAGGGAGGTTTGCACTTCTTAATTTGTTATGGTTTTTAAGTTTTCCTTTTCAGTCCAATCATGTATGTAGTTCTAATTTTTAGTTATTGAGTTTTTTAAATTCTTATTATGCTCATTTTTAATTGATTTTCACTACTCACACAATATAATCATCTTGAGATAGAGTTAATTTTTTGTTCTTCCTATCTCTATAAATTTTCATGCCAAGGATTTTTTTCTTCCCCGAAATCCTTCATAGAAAAATATTTTGCTAACTATTGTTTCAACCCCTAAATATGATCCATCTTGGACCCAGCTACAAGCATATCATCAACATATAAACATAGAATAATGTAGACATCCTCATTTAACCTCTTGAAATGAACACAATGGTCAGAATTACATTGAGTGTATCCATTCTCATTCATAAAAGTATCAAACTTAATATACCATTGTCGAGGTGCTTTCTTCAATCCATATAAACTTTTCTGCAATCTGCACACTAAACTCTCCTTACCCTTGACCTCAAATCCCTGTGGATGTACCATATATATTTCTTCATTCAAATCACCATGAAGAAAAGTTGTTTTAACATCAAGTTTCTCTAAATGAAAATCTTCAGTAGCCACAATACTTAAAAAAGTATGAATAGAAGTCATTTTAACAACTGGAGAAAATATCTCATCAAAATCAATACCATGTTTCTATGCAAATCCTTTTATGACTAATCTGGCTTTAAATATTTTCTTACCTCCATCTTCTTCTTTCAGCCTGTAAACCCATTTATTCTACAAAGTTTGTTTACCTACAGGTAACTTACATAAATCCCAAGTCTGATTTTTCACCAAAGAGTCCATTTCTTTTTTCATTGCAGACTCCCACTGAAGCTTTGTATCCACCCACATAGCTTCATTATAACATTCAGTTTCACCAACATTAGTTAGTAAAATAGAATACAAAGAAGGTGAAAAATTATCTAGAGGTCTACTTAGCCTTGTTGACCATATAACATTCACTATGGTGCGTGGTATTTTTTTTTGTTGTTGTTGTTGTGGAGCATAAGGAATTACTAGAACATTATCTTTTGGAGTATCATCTAAATCTACATAATCAATGTATTTCTTCTCATGCTGTCACAACATATCTTTGTACAATACTTTCTCATTGAATATGACATCCCTGCTTCTTACAATTTTAAGATTTTTGAAATTGAAAAGTCTATAGCCAAATTCATCAATGTCATATCCAACAAATACACATTTCTTTGATTTTTCTTCTAGCTTGGTTCTATTTTTAAAATCTATATGTGCAAATGCTTCACAACCAAAGGTTTTGAGAAAAGAATAACTTACCTTCTTACCAGTCCATGCTTCCTCTAGAATACCACAACCCAAAGGAGTAGAGGGACCTCTATTAATTAAATAAATATAATTATTGATGACATATAACTGATTGAATGTTTGATAATGTTAAGTTGAAGATAATGCAAGACATTAAATCAGTTAATGGTTTGTATTGTCATTGATGTCAACTTGATATCGTCTGTAGGGTCATGTATATAATACCAAAGATTTTAGAGAATCAATGGAACAAAGATTATGATTTTAGCAATGCATAAAAGTCAAGTATTCACTAACTGATAGATAACACCGACAGAGTGCATACCATCGGTAAAGGAAAAGAACCAAAGTCACAGTGATACCCGACGAGCAGAAGACAGTGTTTCCTAATGAAGAAAAATCACAGGATGCCTGACGAGCTAAGAATAGAGTTACCCAATGAGTAAAATCTAATGGTGCCCGATGGATGGAGATCCCAAAGCTGACTGGTGTCACACCGATGAAACTGGAAGTTGTCACTGACGACTAACTGCAGAGTTGACTGGCAGAACAAAGAGTTCAGAAAATGAAAAAATATCTAGTTGGAAAGAGCTAAAGATAGACTTAACTAGTTGTTTTCATTTTTTTATTTGACCAGAGTTAAGTGATTGATTTAAAGAAGAATCTACAGTTGGCAAGAAGATAACTATGAGATAAATCAGGAGTTAAGCTTTAAATCAGATTGGCTAGATTTTTTTCATGCCAAGAATCAAGAATCAAGAAATGGTGAATATCATGTCTATATAAGAGACAAGCTTAGTTAATTTTTGCATCACATAAAAGGGGATTGAATAATAAGAGGATGTTGAAGAGAAACTAATGAAGGATAACTTCATTTAGTCCTGATCAATAAAGCTGAAGGAGAGCTAAAGAATTCTGCAAACACCGATGAATAGTGAAGCACAACATCACAGAGCAGAAAGTGTGGAGCACAAAGAATTGAATTGATACATTGATCAGAGAGGTAATGTACTTAAATAGATCTGAAAATCTGCAATTCAAGTTGCATTAGAAATAGGTCATTGTGTTTTAGTTTAACCATTGAAGCATCAAGTCTCTTAACAAAGTAGGACTTAACAGTCTTCTATATATTGAGGTACATGCCAAGGAGTGCCAAAAAGGTTGATTCATGAAAGTAGCATTGGACTTGCCAGATACCTATTGACAGTCTAAGAAGAAGGCTGATTCAACGATGGTAGCAAGATTTTCCTAAAGCCTATTGACAGTCTAAGAAGGAGGCTGATTCAAGGATGGTAGCAAATAGATGCCCGATACTAAGTGACAACCTCTATGTATAAAATCCTCTAACAAGGTCACACCTAACATTGTGTTTGTAACCTTTAACAAGGTTGGATCCTAACAGGGCTCACTTCAGAAGAGTGAAAATTTGGGGTACCGGTCCTAGTGGTTTTTTTCCTTAACAGGGTTTCCATGTTAAAATCTGTGTTATGTGTGAATGGTTTATTACTTTACTATTTTACATTTCACATATGCATTTATGGATTGATCGGTATACTCTACATATTTACTGAGTTTCGGTAAATAGTTTTTATTGCTTATCGATAATCAAGGAGAATAAGGCCAGAAAAGGAAAACCGATAGTTAAATCGTTATTAGTATTTCATGGCATGCATCTTATAGGGACTTAATAATCTGAGATTTATTGATTAGTGGTTAAGTTTAAAGATAAGTTTTTGAATCCACTGATTCACCCCTCCCCCCTCTTAGTTATTACTAACAACTAGTATCAGAGCTTGTGTACTTAAAAGGAATGTTTCAATACCTAAGTCAGGATCACAAGATGAATAGACGAGATGTGTCCAAGTTGAACAAAGACAACTTTTCTTCGTGGCCAAGTAGGATAAGACTCCACTTATCAGGTATTGGTAATGATGTTACTCAATTCCTAGATATTGAATATGTGTTTCCTACAAGATATTTGATAGTAGATCAATTGAGAGAGAAGTATGAGCATAGCTGCATGGTTATAGAGCTTTCTTCCTCACTCTCCAATGCTGAATTTTAAGATGTCAAGGATTGCAAAAATGCAAATAAAATGTGGGACAAACTGAAGCTTGTACATAAAGGTGATACAAATGTTCTGAGAGCCAAGGTAGAAAGCCTTAGAGGAAAATTTGATGATCTCAGAATGAAAGAAGGAGAAAACATCACACAGTACAGCACAAGAATAAAAGAAGTAGTCAATGCTATACAAGGTGTTGGAGGTACACTTGAAGAGGAGACAGTGGTAAGTAAAATCTTAAGAACCTTATTGCCTGTATATGCTATTAGAGTTTTTTCCATTCAAGAAATGAGAGCAGTAGCAAACAACATAGTTAATCTTCATAGTTTAATTGGTAGACTAATTTCATTTGAAATGAATAGCTTTGACAATAGTGTCTTACCAAACTTAGAGTCTGCATTTAAGTCTTCTATGAAAATAAGCAAATCCAGTCATAGATACTCATCTAGAAAAGACAGTGAAATTCAAAGTGAAGAAGAAGATCTAGATGAAATAGAAGCACTTATGGCTAGAAGAGTGCAGAGAGGAAAAGATAAATACAAAGGCAAGTTACCACTTGTATGCTTTAATTGTAAAGAGATTGGAAACTTTGCTGCAAGATATCCTAACAGAAGAAAAGATGACAGAAGTAATGATAGACCTTTTGAGAAGAAATCTGATAGAGGTGATAACAAATATTACAGAGGTTACCAACAATCAGAAAGAAGAGATACCCGAGACTACAAGGATAAAGGAAATAAGGCTAGCTACCTAGCTACTTGCAAAGATGATGATACTGACACTAAATCTAATGAAGACATCAAGATGGTATTTGTAGCTGTAAAGGATGATTCAGATGAAGATGAAAGGTATGTAGAAACTGCACTCATATCTAAGGTTAGCATGAATGACATCTGGATTATATATAGTAGCTGCACTCACCACATGACTGGTGACAAAGAAAATTTTAACACTTTTGAGTATTACAATGGTGGTACAGTAAGAATGGGTAATGATACACCTTGTCTGGTTGAAGGTAAATGAACTATAATGTTGAATAACCTGATTAAATGTGAAAATTCCTATTGGGTAAAAGGACTGAATTATAATCTATTGAGTGTTTCTCAGCTGAATAATTCAGGTCATAGAGTAGCTTTTGAGAACAAGAAGGCAAAGATCTTTAATGAACCAAGAAAACTGATTGGTACCGGTGAACAAACTAAAGGTAACTTATTCTATCTAAATGATACTAACACCACTTGCTTAATGACTAGAAACAAAGACATATAGTTGTGGAACAAAATATTGTGTCATGTGAATTTTGACAACATGATAAAGATAAGCAGAAGAAGAAATGTAAGAGGCTTACCAACGATGACAAAGCCAGACATCATCATGTGCAAAAATTGTCAAAAAGGTAAAATGACAAAGTCTAGTTTCAAAAGTAAAACCCATACATCTAATGATATTCTAGAATTAGTCCATACTGATTTATGAGGACCTATGAGGACAAAGAGCTATTATGGAGATAGATATTTTATTCTCTGTGTTGATGATTACTCTAGAATGATGATAGTTATGTTTCTAAAAGACAAATCTGAAGCATTCAAGATGTTTAAATGGTATAAGGCTATGGTATAAAAAAAAACTGGTGAGGATTTGAAATGTTTGAGATCATATAGAGGAGGATAATTTATATTAGATGAATTCACTAATTTCTGTAATGAGCAAGGTATAAAAAGATAGGTTTCTACACCAAGAACACCACAGCAAAATGGGATTGATGAGAGAAGGAATAGATCAATAGTTGATTGTGCAAGGACATTGATGATAGAGAAAGACATCACCCAAATCTTTTGGAGGGAAGTTGTCAGCACTACTGTCTATACACTTAATAGAGTAGAATTAAAGGACACAAAGAAGACACCTTAGGAGGTATGGTATGGTAAAACACCCAATGTAAGTTACTTCAAGATCTTTGGTAGTCAATGTTATGTCTTAAAGGATGATAGAAATGGAAAAATTGACACCAAAAGTGATGAAGGTATTTTTCTGGGGAATTCTACCAAAAGAAAAGCTTTTAAATGTCTTATCAAGGCCTATAAAAAAATAGTTGAAAGTGCAAATGTAAAGATTGATGAATTTGCAGAAAAGAATGAGCTGGAAAGTACAAAAGAACTAGAGGACTACAACAAGTTTTTATATTATGAAGAACCCAACACTCTGCCTGAGCAACAGTGCTTAATCCCAGAACAACAGAATGTTGCAACCGACGGTCAGACTATTGTTACTAACGGTCAGGATAATAATCAAGATAATGTGCAAGGTAATGAAGAATAGAATGAAGATCAAAGTTATGATCAAGATGCTACACAAAGAGTTGTACCTGTACTTGAAATATATGTAAGAAGGAACCATCCAAAGATCTAGATCATAGGAGATAAGAATGTTGGTACAAGAACAAGAAGTAAGTCTTTAAACTCAAATTGTTTAATTTGTGAGTTTGAGCCAAAATCTGTCAATGTTGCACTAGATAATGAAGAATGGATAAGTGCTATGAATGATGAGATTGAGCATATTGAGAAGAACAAAACATGGTCACTTCTGCCAAGACCAGATGACAATAATGTCATTGGTACAAAATGGATATTCAGGAATAAGTTGAACGAGAATGGAGAAGTCACAAGGAACAAAGAAAGACTAGTATGCAAGGGGTATGTAGAAGAAGAAGGTACAGAATATGGAGAGACCTTTGCACCCATTTCTAGGCTAGAAGAAGTAAGAATACTACTTTCTTATGCTGTATAAAAAGGATTCAAAGTATATCAAATGGATGTCAAGTCAACATTCATAAATGGAATACTTGAAGAAGAGGTATACATTGAGAAACCAGAAGGGTTTGTAGATCCAGACAAGAGGAACATGGTATGTAGACTTCACAAAACCTTTTATGGATTAAAACAAGCTCCTAGAGCCTCATATGAATGACTTCATTCTTATCTAATAAGTATTGGATTCATAAGGACTAGTGAAAATAGTAATCTTCATTTAAAAGAAGATACTGATGCTAACACTTTGATTGGTGAAATATTTGTTGATGACATCATATTTGGAGGCAATGATATGCTATGCAAATCATTTTCTGATGAGATGAGAAAATAATTCAAGATGTCTATATTTGGAGAGATCAAGTTCTTTCTTGGTCTACAGATCATTCAACAAAGTGAAGGTATTTTCATTACACAGTACAAATCCATCAAAGAGGTCCTGAAAATATTCAAGATGGAAGATTCCAAACCAATTGGAACACCGATGGCTACTGGATGTAAGTTAACAAAGGAGGACAAGACAACAGAGGTAAATTAGACTTTGTATAGATTAATGATTGGAAAACTCATGTATGTTGTACACACTAGACTAGATATTGCACATAAAGTAAGAATTGTTGCTAGATTTTCTGCTAACCCCAGGGAATCACATATGACTACTGTAAAAGGAATTTTAAGATATCTAAAGAATACTGAGGAATTTGGCTTATGGTGTAGAAGAGAAGGAAAATTTGAACTTAAGGTGTTTACCGACACTGATTGGGCTGGAAATCTTGATGACCGAAAGAACACAACTGGAGGAGCATTCTTTATGGGTGACAGACTTGTCACATGGATTAGCAAGAAGCAAGGATGCATCTCTCAGTCTACTCTAGAAGAAGAATATGTTTTTGCTGCTGCAAACTGCTCAAATATTACATGGATCAAACAGTTGCTAGAAGGTATGTATATGAAGATCTCAGAACCAGTGATTATCTATTATGATAACACCAGTGTAATAAACATTTCCAATAATCCATTCATGCATTCCAAGACTAAACACATTTCAATCAAGTATCATTTTTTAAGAGAACGAGTTCAAGAAAAAGAGGTGATACTTGAGTATGTGCAATCAAAAGAACAATTGGCCGATATCTTCACCAAGCCACTGCCCAAAGATACATTTGAGTACCTAAGAAAGAGACTAGGGGTCAAACCCTTGTCTACCAGTCAATAAAAGACTGAAGGCAACATCAGCCTATATATTATCAGAATATGATTCATGTTGATGCAAGCAAAAAGAAGAAATTCAAAGCTACATCCATATACAAACATGTATATATCAGAACTGAGCACCAGAGCATATTGTTGTATTGCTGATGGATAAGGGAAATTCAAGGAATATATTATGGATGGAAAGAAAAGATCACTTGACATTAATGTCAGATATCTATGAAATATTTTTTTGTCATTGTTGTCAAAGGGAGAGAAAGTTTCCATATTATCACAGTCTTCAGAAAAAGAAGAAAAATTATCCATTATCATATTACTCCAACAGGGAGATATTATATCCATAGGGAGAGAATTTGTATGAAGGGGTTAATACAAAGGGAGAGTTGCTGACAAGAGACAAAGACATCAAAGAAGAAGAATAGTCAAAATTGAGATATTGACACAAGGAAAGGACACAACACATCAGAACAAAAAAAATAGAGAGAGATGCAAGAATCAAATCTAAGCTAACACAGAGCTTATCGGCAGTCAGACATTTTTATCAGTTATCAAATAAAGATTGGTAGTTTGATGAATCTCAACAATTGTATTTCATATAGTATTAGAAATAGTATATTGTGATAATATAAGTTTGATGCCATCAATTCCAAAGGGAGAGATTGATAAAATATAACTGATTGAATGTTTGATAATGTTAAGTTGAAGATAATGCAAGACATTAAATTAGTTAATGTTTTATATTGTCATTGATGTCAACTTGATATCATCTATACGGTCATGTATATAATACCAAAGACTTCAAAGAATCAATGGAACAAAGATTATGCTTTCAACAATGCATAAAAGTTAAGTATTCACTAAGTGATAGATAACACTAACGGAGTGCACACCATCGGTAAAGGAAAAGAACCAAAGTCATAGTGATACTTGACGATTAGAAGACACTGTTGCCTGACGAAGAAAAATCACATGATGCCCAACGAGCTGAGAATAGAGTTGCCCGATGAGTAAAATCCAATGATGCCCGACGGATGGAGATCCTGAAGCTGACTGGAGTCACACCAACGAAACTGGTAGTTGTCACCGATGGCTAACTGCAGAGTTGACTGACAGAACAAAGAGTTCAGAAAATGACAAAATATCTAGCTAGCAAGAGCTAAAGATAGACTTAACTGGTTGTTTTCATTGTTTTATTCGACCAGAGTTAAGTGATTGATTTAAAGAAGATTTGTATAATTGGCAAGAAGATAACTATGATATAAATCATGAGTTAAGCTTTAAATCAGATTGGCTAGATTTTTTTTCATGCCAAGAATCAAGAATCAAGAATAAAGAATCAAGAAATGGTGAATATCATGTCTATATAAGAGACAATTTTAATTCATTTCTACATCAAATAAAAGGGGAGTGAATAATAAGAGGATGATGAAGAGAAACTGATGAAGGATAACTTCATTCAGTCTTGATCAATTAAGCTGAAGGAGAGCTAAATAATTCTAGAGACACCGACAGACAGTGAAGCACAGCATCACAGAGTAGAAAGTGTGGAGCACAAAGAATTGAATTGATACATTGATAAGAGAGGTAATGTACTTAAATAGATCTAAAAATCTGCAATTCAAGTTACATTAGAAACAGGTCATTATGTTTCAGTTTAACCATTGAAGCATCAAGTCTCTTAACAGAGCAGGACTTAACAGTCTTCTATATATTGAGGTACATCTCAAGGAGTGCCAAAAAGGTTGATTCATGAAAGTAGCATTGGAATTTCCAGATACCTATTGACAGTCTAAGAAGAGGGCTGATTCAAGGATGGTAGCAAGATTTTCCTAAAGCCTATTGACAGTCTAAGAAGGAGGCTTATTTAAGGATGGTAGCAAATAGATGACTGATACTAAGTGACAACCTCTATGTATAAAATCCTCTAACAAGATCACACCTAACAGTGTGTTTGTAACCTTTAAGAAGGTTGGCTCCTAACAGGACTCACTTTAGAAGAGTGAAAATTTGGGGTACCGGTCCCAGTGGTGTTTTTCCTTAACAAGGTTTCCATGTTAAAATTCATGTGTTATGTGTGTATGGTTTATTACTTTACTATTTTACATTTCACATATGCATTTCTGGATTGATCAGTATACTCTGCATATTTACTGAGTGTCGGTAAATAGTTTTTACTGCTTATTGATAATCAAGGAGAATAAGGTCAAAAAAGGAAAACTGAAAAACAGTTAAATCATTATTAGTATTTCATGGCATGCATCTTATAGGGACTTAATAATCTAAGATTTATTGATTGGTGGTTAAGTTTAAAAATAAGTTTTTGAAGCCACTGATTTACCCCCCCTCTCAGTATTACTAACAATTATTTAGAGCCTCTTCCCACATGTTTAAGGGGAGCCTAGCATGCAATCTCATAGTCCTTACACGCTCCATTATTTTCATATTCATGTGTTCAGCCACTCCATTTTCTTGTGGAGTCCTTGGAACTAATTTTTTCCTATGAATACCGTTAGAGGAACAATAATCTTCCAATTCTTTTCTGCAATACTCACCATTGTTATCAGATCTGAGACATTTTAATTTTTTACCAGTCTCATTTTCAACCAAGATTTTCCAATTTTTAAAAGTTTCAAATACTTCCAATTTTTTCCTAAGGAAATAAATCCAAACTTTCCTAGTTGCATCATCAATGAAAGTAACATAATACAGAGAGACACCAAGGGAAGATACATGAGTTGGTCCCCATACATTTGTATGCACAAGCTCTAATTTTTCATTTGTCTTTTCCTTCCCACCCTTCAAGAAACTAACCCTCTCTTTTGTTTCCTCCCAATGGTTTCCATAAATCCTTCTGATAGAGATAGTCCTCCATCTGCATTTTTGATAACTGAAAGTTTTGTCCATTAAAATTCTCAACCTTCAATCTACCCTCATCTGCCACTTCTCCCACTCAACCATGAGACTCCCACTAAACCGTGAGATCTTCCTGCAGAGGATAACTAAATAAAACCTTGATTTGATACCACTTGTTAGGATTAACAAGATAGAAAAAAAATTACATGCAGAAATATAACCAATAATAGAGAATAATAAACCAAAATAGAAGAGAACACAAGACACAAATATTTAACGTGGTTCACCCAATCCCTAGGCTATGTCCACCAAATAGCAAAGTTCACTCTTATTATTCTTGTCCATTGATACAATCTAATCACAATGCGCAAATCCCTTACGGATCAATATAGCTATAAAAAACATACAACATAATAAAAAACCCTAACCCTAAGCCAATTTATACAATCTTTATACCACTTTAGGGTTAGAACAAGTTGGCCCAAAAATTGGACAAAAATAAGCAAAGGTAAAACACTTTGGATAGTACTTTCCTGATTAGTCACCACAATATAACAATAGCGAAGTGTGGAAGCTAAGATATTGTATTTGTGAAGTCTGTTGGATGTAGAACAGAGGTTTTGATTGAAGAAATTCATTGGAATTGTTTAATAAATTTTTTTGATATCAGTTTGTTTATTGGATTGTATATCTTCTATACGTCTATATTTTAGATAGTATGTCTAGAAGGTGGATTTAACCTTCTTTAGGCAGTGAGCTTGGGAAGTGAGCTTGTTGTTTCTCTTGACTCCTAATAGGCTCTATCCTTTAACAAGGACTATGTAGTGTATGTAATAATAAACTCTTGATAGGGAAAAATCTCGTAACAGGGATACTATACTTTTAGTGCATTATTTTTGGGTGTTAATTCCCACTAGGGTTTTCCCTTTACATGTTTCCTTGATAACAAATAGTTTTTTTATGGTGTTGTTGTTAATGTGTTCAAAATTTCATTTATCTTTTGATTATTAAAGGTTAAAGTTTAAATATTTGGAACATAACTTATTCACCCCCCCCCTCTCATTTGTTTTGGTGGACTGTTATTGCTAACAGAAAGATGTCGCCAAATATTTCCTTAAACCATTTTCTAATTTTGTCCTTAACAATCCTGAGCTTCCTAGAAACTCTGTACATAGCCAACCCATCCACCTTGGAGTTCCACTAGTCCTTGATGTTCTGATCAAAATAAGGATGAGAGAGCCACATTTTATTAAATCTAAATGGGAAATTCCTTTTGAAATTAATAGGATCAACTAGCAAATAAATATGGTAATAGTCAGATCTAATCTTAGCAATAGAGGATAAAGAAAAAAAATATCTAGAAATCCATTCATTATAAATAATGGCCCTATCTAAGTAGACCTGAATGAGGTCCTTACCCACTCCTCTATTAGGCTAGGTGTAACTTATTCCTTGAATATCAACATCAATAAGAGCCTAATGGTTTATAAAATCTATGCGTTCAAGTCTTCCATCTAGTTGAGTGGACAACCCACCACACTTCTCATCATCTCTAAGAGGGGTATTAAAATCCCCAACAATCATCTATAAACTATTAGGTATTTTAATTCTAAAATATGAAAGCTTGACCCATAATTTAGCTCTACCAATCTTAGTATTGGGAGCATAAATATTAGAAATGACCCAGGAAAATTCATCTCTAATATTATAAAAAATCACAGACACAAGGTCATCATCTTCAAAAACTAAAATACCTCTAATAAAAATTTTATTCCAAAAAAGTGTAGTACCTCCAGAAGCTCCATCAGAGCTACTACAAACAACACCACAATTCTTAAAGAGCTTAATCTTTTCATTTTTGTCCTTATTCATCTTAGTTTCCTAAATTAGAACAATATCAAGATTGTGATCTAGGTTACAGAGAATATCCTTCTTATGAGTTGAATTAAGCCCTCTAATGTTCTCAGATATAATCTTCATATTTTACGAGGGGATAAGGCATCCTAGATGGTAAGTTGCCTTTCATCCACAAAATCCTTTATGCTTTTTAGATCTCGATCCATCTTTAGGGGTGTTCTTCCTTGTTTTTTCTTGATGTTACCAACATCTAATTTATCATTTTTCTTCCTTCTTGTGGATACTCCCCCTTGAGGAGCCTCACCTCCTTTTTTCCCCCTTTGATTAACCGAGGCCTACGGGGTCTCATTTTTAGGGTTTTTTGTTTAAGTTTTAGACTTGCTTCTACTAAGAGTCTGAAAGAGAGTCTTAGGAATAGATGAGAGATCCACCCCTAAAAAAAATATGCCCTACATCTTAGCATTACTTCCATTTAGGATATTGCATCCCCGGGGCATCCTCAAAGATGTTCAAATTTAAACTTAAGCCACCTTCGAAAGAGTGAGAATCATCCACTCTAGAATGCGTACCATTCCCAATGACCGAATTCTATTGTGATTTTGAACATTAATTTATGTTCCCTTCTTCTAGAGGAGGTGTTGGGGAATTTTTTTATTTCCTTCCTCCAAAATTTTATTTTCCTTAATCTGACTGGGAGTGAAGGAATAAGATTTTTTATCTTCCTCCTAGATATTTCCCTTTACCATCTCCATCTTAGGATTCCCATTCTGTGGTGGTTTATTCCCTTGTATGCCATTCTCTTTTTTTCCTAGAGATTGAATCTCCACTCATATCCTTGGCTCTCTACACTACATTTTGATCTCTTACTAGGCTTTTATCAAGGATCAGTTTCTCCTTAAACATCTTGGAAGGGAAAGATTTCTCCCAATGGCCCAATTTTTTGTAGGAAAAACAAACAAAGGGTAGGGATTCATATCCAACTGGCTGAGCCCATTTCCCCGACTTAGAAACAATGTCAATGGATTGTAAAAAATCAGAAAAATGGTCCACATTGACATAGATGCAGGCATAGATCAACCTAGATTTGGAGGTTGTCATAGGGTCCATCAAGAGGAACTCTCCAAAATACTCCCAGAAGATGAACCCAGAATTGAGCCGAGACAAAGAAGGAGTCACTCAGGGATAGATTAGGAGTCCATTTCTAAAGAACCATAGATGGCTTGCCCAACATCCATGGACCCCCACATAAGGATTTTCCAAAGTCCTCCGCATTGTTAAAGATTAAGGACAAAAAACCTTTTGGCATGGAAGCAATATCCACCTCGCCCTTCAAGAACCATTTTATCGTGATGAAGCTTCCAAAAATTTTAATATTTGGTCTAGAACCAACAAACTTCCCTACTAGAGTTAAGGCCATAAAAGAGACAAAGTGAGAAATAAGGGAATCTGGAATAGAAATTGTGAACACCCCTTTAGAGGGTTCCGACAAATTTATTACCATTGAGAAACTTGATTTCTCGTGCGGTTGACACCAAACAAGGAGGACCATGGTTTTTCCTTCTGAGGAGCACTCTTCCCACCATTTCAATTGAAAAGCTTACCACCATCCTGTGGGGTCCCCATCTTTTGAGTAAATTTAATTTAATTTAATAAAATTATTTATTTAATTAAATTAAATTAATTTATTTTCCCTTTGTATTTAAATACTATAATCTATTAAATGAAATTTATTATATTATCCCTCCATTTCTTATTATAAAGTAATTTTATTTATTTTATGTTGGAAAGTGATTCATTCAAAAGTGTTATGGAACACTTGAGGGTTGTCATTTATGGAAACACATCTGGTTTGGATGGTTGCTTGGATTAGAACACAATTTTGGAGGTTGGGATTGCAAAATGACTAAGTAAAGAAAGTAGATTTACAGAGTATGGAAGAATAGTTTTGATCAACGAAGATAGTATATGATGAATGGAGACATGAAAGATTAGAGGAAGCTATTTTGGGATGTCTATGACCTTCTGTTAAGGTTTCTTGAGTTTTGGTTTTGATCATAGTTAGATACATATAGTATAAGATATGCAAAGACAGAGTAATAGTGATACATGGAAGATGAACAGTCACGATGATTGAGGGAGTATAACGTGAAGTCCAAACGTGCTAGGTTGGATTTGGATTGTGGATTATATATGTTTTGATAGTGTATGGTCTTTGAATTGGTAATTACTTTTTGTATAAGCATTAATTCTATTTAGTGATGTAATTGGAAGCCGACTGGGTAATGAAATTATATATATATATATATATATATATATATATATATATATATATGGAGAGATTTTGAGAAGAAAAGTATGAGAATATGTATGGATGTGAGGTTATGTGGATGTGATGCATGGATGCATTGTGATTTTAGAATCAGACAGATAGTGATGAAATCTACAACTAGAAATACCTAAGCATAGAAGCTGCTTATTTATTCATTTTTGAGAAAAGCATTGTAATAAAATAGTATTTCTGGCTGTATGCGCAGTGTGCTCAGTATA
>MU226533.1:2148246-2170096 GCA_018584345.1 Thuja plicata
GACAGATAGTGATGAAATCTACAACTAGAAATACCTAAGCATAGAAGCTGCTTATTTATTCATTTTTGAGAAAAGCATTGTAATAAAATAGTATTTCTGGCTGTATGCGCAGTGTGCTCAGTATACCTTCAACAAGGTTTTGTATTCCCTGTTAGGGTTTTTTCTTGCTAGGCCTCTGAAAGATATTTGAAATCTTAAATAACTTTATGACACCATAATGCCTTTTGACACTATGACTCAAGCAAGGGAAAAAAACTAATTGATGAGGGTCTTGATAACACTAGGGATATCTATTACCACCTCCTTATTTTTGAGATCCACTTACTCAGGCAGGTTTTACCTATGACTGATTACTGTCTTAACAGTATCTTTAGAGTGGATTGAACCTTATGTGCTAAATGCTCAGTTTTAGATGGACATGTATATAACCGTACAGATGACTATGACTATTCTGAGAAAAAGCTTGGTAATCCAAATCAATAGCTTAATGATAGCAGACAGCAACATAACTAGGAATTGAATTCTTCTTTCCTTTTATAACTCTTATGAATCTAGGAGGAATAACCTATTTGATTTTCTCTTTAAGAAATCAAAAAATTTCAACTATGATCCTCAAGAACATAATTGATTCTACAAAATATTCTGAAAGTGATTGATTTAAATAGTTTTTGAATGTTTGGATAATGAGAGATTATCAAATCAATTCCTAGACCAGTGCCTATCCTTTAGGCTATAGAGTCAATAACTTAAAGTTCACAGAAATACATAAAAAAAAAATACTATAAGATGCCTTACATACAATTCAGATAAAATGCCTTACAAATTATCCTGTCATCTCTATGATATTGTATCAAATCCTTAACTATTGTTATGCTCCCTGAAACCACTTACAAAACTTAGTTCTTTCCTTGAAAGAAACTTGCAAGTGATTAGATAACTACCTTATAGCTAAAATGCTTGAAATTGCCTTACAAATTCAAACATAAAAGAGCATACACGACAATTAAAGAGACAACAATGAAGATAGAGTAGAATTGTACTGTATTTATATTAATATGATCCTGCTTTAGTACATAAAAATCTTGAAAGCTTGAAAGACACAGACAAAGGTCTAGAAAATTTGATTTTTTATATATTTCATCTCCCTTACAATTACAACTTTGATCCTATATATAGGCCCTTAACCATCTTGGAATCCTTTATTTTAGGATGCAACAAGCTTTGGATGGTTTAAGGAACCTAACCCTAAAAATATAGAAGAGACAAAAGAAAAGGATGTAGAAGCGGTGGGAGGACAAAAATAGGGGATAACATCTGATATTGTTTGTCCTTTTCTAGAATCTGGCACCTTTGTCTGACAATGTTCAGGATAGCTTCTGATATTTGCAGTAAGATTAAGTGACCACCATTAAAGGCTAACTTACACTTATCTCCATTAATAGCTAACCTCCCTGTGCTCATTGATCAAGCGCCAAGTGTTTCCCTCTACTCTTCATCAAGAATTTCCTCCTCAATTTTAGGCTTCTTATTCCTGGGCCTAGTCATCAGGTCCCATGATGTCACCTCTTCTTTAGTTGGCCACTTGAAGTCTTGAGTACTTTGTACCTATGTTTTTTGCCTTTCCCACCTGACATCAATAATGCTCTTAACATCCACTAAAAATTTATTGATGTCAGTTTCAGCTCTGAAGGCCTCATCCAAAATCCTATTAAAGCCTTCAATATCTAAATCAGATCCTAAAATGAATGCCTCATTATTAGGCATCTTACTGTCAAACTCATTCTTCTAGACCTCCAAAGCCTTTATCTGATCATCTTCTCCTCTAAGGAAAGGAACAAATCTATTGAAATCTGAAGAAAACATGCTCAATTTAACCTCTACTTGGTTTAACTTTCCCTTGAAGAATGATAAGGGTACATTGACCTTTTTAATCTCATTTCCTACTTCTATCACCACCTCAGGTAAATCCGATTTTAAAGGCTGAAAAAAGGCAAGCTTCTCAAATAGTTGCACCCTAGGAGACCAATTAACAAAATAAGGGTTCAATATAGAAAGGTACCCTGTTATCTCTTTATGTAGGGTAGGAAACTTATTATATGCATTGACGATGACATATGTCTTATCCTTCAATATATAAATTCTATGTTACAAAATGCACCTAAATGCATTCAAGGCTATCTCATTTTTCTTCTCTCCCATGTCATCCTTTTCAACTACCTCCTCTAACTTTGCTTTCTCCTCAATTTGCAAAGGTGGTTGTGAAGGTACATACACCACTTCAGGATTTTCCTCTAGTTTCTTTAGCAATTCAGCAATTGCCTTATCCTGTTGGTGTATCTTGATGTGGCACATCTCCCTGTCTTTTGCCAAAGCACTGATTTCTTCTATCAAAATTCTACACTTATCAGATAGTTGTTTGGTCTTGTCCTCATTTAAGTGTGCCCAGTGTGTCATAATCTGGGATATCTCTAGATCCCCTGTATTCTATACTAACCAAACCATTTTATTACCCACCATATTCTCTTGGATGTTCACCAACTGAGGTTTCTGGTCTTTTGGGAAAAATCTCCACATGGCAAAGGCCTAAGACTTTGGGCTATACCCAAAACCCTTTATCATGTCTCCCATTTTTACCTCACTTGCCTTTTTCAAATCTGGCTGCTTTCTTATTTGATCAATGATGAAAGCTGAGGCTAAGTCCCAGCCCTCAACAAGCAATATGCCACTATTTAATACCATCTGCCTAGCCTCATCTGGTGAGATATCCTCACTGTCAGGGTCATATTATTGTAGGACCAATAGAGCCTCATTTGTAATTGTCTCCTCACCATCAACTTTTAATTGAGCTCTTATTTCTTCCTTCTTATGCCATCTCAAAAAATCTTTAAATTCATCAGTCTTGATGAAACCATCATCATTTAAGAATTGTTGCTGATGTAGTAATCTTTCATCAATACAAGACTCGAGAGGAAACTCAATATTTTCCTCTACATCTAGTTGTTATTTCTTTCCTTGTCTGATCATTTTTCTTAGGTTATGGTCATATAACCTATTCTTAGGAACTAGGGCACTTGCGTTATCCTTTTTTTTTTCTTGCCTAACAGTTGAAAGCTGGCCTATGTCCACCTTTTTCCTCTTGGTTGAAGGTTTCTCTTCATCATCTGGCTAGGAGACCTTTGTTAGGTCAATGATATGGCCCTCTACTCCCTACAATTTTTGTACCTCTACAACATCTTGTTGAGGCTGATCATATTAAGGTGGACGGGCATAGTCACCATCACTACCACTTTCATATTCTGACTCTGAATGTTCAGGCTCCTGGGGTCCTTTCTTATCTAGAACATTGTCAAGTTGTTCACAAATCACATAGAAATTATCAATCATGGCTTTGATTTTCTCAAAGTAGGGCAAATCAGGATAAAAACCTCCAAAAGCCAACCCATTTCTTTTTATTTGTGTTTCTAGGTTTAGTAATTCATGAATCCTCTCCCTTCTTGTTCTGATTTTATCTTCATCAAGAAGGTTTCTTGTTGCATCTTCTTCTATGCACTCACAATGAACATTTGAATTAGGGATTGTGGGGGTTAGAAGCTTTCTGACTCCTGCCATGAAACCCTCAGGATCAATGTACCTATATGAGGCTGCCCCCATTCTGGAACTCTCCAACCACTAGCTGACTGTATCAATGGCACCTTTTCCAATAGTGAAATTGAAAATCTTGAATTGCCTAGGGGTTAAGGTCCCCTTCTTGTGCGGTACAAAATGCTCTTTATCTGTCAATAAAAGCTGCCAGATGAATTCCATGGCAGCAACTCTTGATGGCACATGGTAGGGAAAGATATGAGGTGGATGCACACATCCATATACCCTGATCATGGTAAAGTTCTCCTCAAGAAATAAATCTCCCCAGTTATGATCTCCCTCCCATTGGTCTACATATTCACAAGGCCTCAGTAGTTGGAGTACCTTGATTGGGAGTCTTGTCTTGCTGATGCCCATGATCTGCATTATTGGATATATAATCTAGTTCTAAAATGCACAATAATCACAATCCCTGGATGTCTAGTTCCAAATCCTAACCCAAAACTGAATGGGATTAGGCTTGTCTTTAAAAATCCTTTGAGGATCCAAATTGTTGACATCCATCATCCTGAAGTTGAAATGTAAGAGTAGATGCATCAGGATGGAATAGTGAAAGAACCTAGGTTCTTTCTCCTTGGGATCCTTTATCTTCTTCTGTGTTGCTACAAAACCTTCATGCATCTCATCAATGATGTATTGTATGTAGTCATAGATGGTGCTAGAATGCACCTCTTGTAAGTCCAGTACCATCATTAAAATCCCATCATTAATCTTCTCAGCTCCTCCATCTCTCGGTAAAACTCTACATAGGGCATAGGCAATATATTTGATATAGAAATGTAGGTCCTTAAAGCAATAGGGTGTTGTATTGGGTATAGGATTAAGATGGTTCCTAACCTCCTTATGCATGTGTTTCTGTAATAGTCCCCTGCAATTCCAGGCTTTAACCTATATCTCTCCTCTTGCTTAGTAAGATTAATTTTTGTGGACATGGTACTATACAAGCCAAAAGCTTGCATAAAAAAGTTTTTGTTTAGGATAAGCAGGGCAGTGCCATCATTTTTCTTAATTGTCCTAGACAGGACATCATAATGACTAGCAAGACCTAAGAATAAGTCTACATCTATATATACGTCAGGAACAATTAACCTAGCCAGACCATAGGTCCAAGGGTTTGACACTGGAATGGCCTTATCAGAATTGTTATAAAAGTAGTTGAAAAGAGAAAAACCTGTTGATCCCAAAGTGTCAGCATCTCTGATATCGCAATAATCATCAGTCAGAACATTTGCATTTTCCCTTTTTTTCTGTGTAGACACTGATAGTTATTTGAGGAATTCATCAAAATAATTCCTTTTTCCCTTAGTATCATCATCTATCTCATTGCTCATCCCACTGGTAGAAGCCACACTAACTGCTCTACTCATTTTTGCTCTGTTTCAATCCTCTTTTCTTTACTGATATTGAAACAAATCTTCTCTCAAGGTTCACTTCTCTTCTCTGTGCACTGTTCCCAGCAATTCAAAACTTGACAATCAACTGAGTACTCTGCAACTTAACCAATCTCTTCTCTCAATTTAGAAGACCTAGCACTTCTTTTCTTTGTAACTTTGAAAGCAAGATAAGTTAAAAATGAGCCTTCAATCAACTCCTTTATGGTAACTCTTTCAAGTACATAGCTCATCATTTTAAAATCGTCAATTCTGTCTTCAATTCAGCATGATATGAAATTGATTGAAAACCTAGCTATAGTTTTGAGTGTGACAGGAAATCAAATTCATATATGTGTATCTTCAGAAAAAACCTTATAAAATTTAGAGAAGGTGACATGTCTTCACATTTCTGGCTATCTGTCATACATCTTAGCTACCCTTTTTATTCATCCATCAATATTCTAGATTTTCATTGGACACCAAATGATTCATGTTGTCATGTCAGCAACTACTGCCTTTTCTAAAATTTCATATTGAGTGACTACATGACTGTGTATTATCTCCTTGTCACTGACCCAACTTCATAACCCTCAATTCTTCTGGAGACCAAGCGACTGTGTTACTTTCTTTGCCTGGCTAACCATGGTTCATTTCTGGCGATCATGGGACTGTGGAAATCAAATTCGCTGAATGAAAAACTTAACTCACAATTTACTCAGAGACTCTATGACTGACAGTTACCTTTATCTTTTACATTTATCTCCAAGTCGCTGAATGTTACTTTTCTTTATGAGACCCCACTACTTACCTCAGTCACTTAATTTCTGATTACAAATGTTAATTAACCAATATTTCAGAGACTATGTGACAAACATTTTATTTTGGTTTTAACTCAGAGACTACGTGACAAACAGCTATCTCCAAGTCGCGAGCACTTTCACCTTTAAGATTTTTTGATCAGAGACTTTGCGACCATCGTTTGATCTGTTCATCTTTGCATCCAATGGCTCCGCTAAGTCACTGAATATTTTTTAATACCTTTATATCAATTCAGAGACTATGTGACAACAAAGCACTTTATAACCTTAGTCTCTTAATCTCCATATGACTTCATTCCTTTGGGAGACCATGCGACAAACCTATTAATCCTTTCACCTTTGGACACATGTCTCCTTCCATTGCTTGTCTCTGAATCGCTAAATAAAAATTGACTCAGCATCCTGATCCAGCGACCACCCGACTGCTCTGTATTCCAAACTATATGTGGCTAGTCACGAAGTCTTGGCATCTTTTACTTAATTTTCATCTCTTTTGGAGACTATGTGACATGAACTTTACACTCATTACATAACCATAATCCAATTCAGAGACCACGCGACTGAAGCAATCGCCAAGTCTCGTAATAATTCACTAACTACTAGATCAATCACATGACACCGTGACTCACCTATGGGACTCTTTGTTTATTGCTGACATGTTTCTTTATTTGGAGACTTCACGACTGAAGGGCTCTATCGAGTCTCACAAAACAAAAAGAATATTCTATTTCACTGAGAGACATCCTGACAATAGTTAATCGCAAATCTCGAAACAAAAAAGAATATGTTGTTAAGATCACGCGACTAGGCGACTATGTATTAAACACATGACTTAAGTTGTTTCAAAAAGGTAACGCCAAAATAGAAGCATGAGTAACATTTTAGGGTTTTTTTCTCATTTTGGCTAAGAACAGGACCTAGGGTTTCGAGGTTTTGCATTTTCACATGGATTTTGACCTGAAGACCCTATAAATTTCAACAAGGATATTACAAGGAACTGAAAGACTTCTAATTTTTAGGAAAGACAAGAGCATGAGGATCACAAAATTTTGGCAAAAAAATCAGAACAAGGAATACAACCAACAGTGGCTCTACCCGAGGATTGACTTTAAACATAGTTTATGGCCAAGAACCACAGAATCTCTGGTTACAGACCCTTAAAAAAAATGAAGCAGAGACCTACTAACCTAAAACAGAAGGGAAACTATGTACAATATGATACATATTTACTTGTGCATTACTTTGATCTTCAATTAAAGAAAGGCTTCAATAATTTCCCATGCACATGCAACTCAAAATATTTTCCCTCCATATTTTTCAATAAATAAGAGTCTTTGCCAAACTTTTCTGAAATAATAAAAGGTTCTAGCCATAAAGACTCAAATTTATTGTGCTTACCTTTGTCTTCTTCTCTTGCATTCCATTGGAGAACTAGGTCACCAGCCTAGAATTTTCTCTTAGTAGACCTTTTGTCAAATAGGTACTTCATCTTCTGCTGTAATTTTATGTTTTCTCTCTGACTATTTCGCATTGCTTCATTTAATTCAATCAACTGTATCATTCTATCTTGCATATTGTCAGAGACATCTAAATGTTCTTGCTGTATAAATTGGCATATTGGTAAAAGATTGTTAATTGGCAACCTTGCTTGTAGACCATATACCAGCTCAAAAGGAGACTTACCAATTTCCTTTTTTAGTGTCATCCTATTAGCCCAAAGAGCTAATTTCAACTTTGTGTGCCATGTTCTCTTATTCTATTCCAGAGTCCTTTTCAATATATTCAATATACTCTTATTGCTAGACTCAACTTGTCCATTAGCCTGTGGGTGATATGGGGATGAGTATGATATTGTAATCCCATACCTTTCACAGAAACTTGTCTTTTATTCTGATCTAAAACTCATAGCATTGTCCATCACTAACTTAGTGGGTACACCAAATCTGGTTATAATATTCTCCATGAGAAACTCAGTAACCACCTTGCTTGTTGCTTTCCTTGTAGGGATAGCTTCAATCCACTTTATAAATTAATCTATGGCAACTAATATCCAACTATGTCCTCCACTATATTTCTCCTAAAATTCACCAATAAAGTCAATCCCCCACATAGCAAAGGGAGCTTTAGTACTCACTGGGTTTAGTAACAGAGCACCTGAAAATTTTAGTTTATTGGAAAACCTTTGACATGGCTCAAATTTCTTGAAATGCATATAAGTATCCTTGAACAAAGTGGGCCAATAATACCCTGCCCTTAAAATCTTATGGGTGGTAGTTTTAGCAGAAAAGTGACCTCCACATTCTCCATCATGCATTTCAGTCAAAAATTTCTCAGCTTGGTATCTGTCAAGGCATAACAATAGTACACCATTCTTGTCTTTCCAAAACAAGTCACCTTGGATCAAAGTATACCTTTGAGTTTGCAATTTAAGATTCCTATTCTGATTTTTAGACAAATGATCAAGACACCTAGCATTTTTGAGAAAAAATACAATATCAGTATAGTATGGCTTCCTTTCTATGCTAGTAATGGCTTGGTCATGTATTTTTGTCTGATTTAACTATACTAAATCCAGGTTCTCTTCTGTCATGAGCTTTGCCAAGCCTTGTCCTCTTATTAACTTGGTGATATTGATCTCAAGGTTGAATTCTTGAATTCTTGTGATCCACTTAAACCTCTTACCAGTTACCTCTAACTGTGTAAGGATATCCTTTACTACTGAATGAGGAACATAGGCCTGTACCTTAGCACAAACCAAGTAGGCCTAAAATATTTCACAGCCTTTACCAATGCATAAGCCTATTTCTCCATTATTTCATAGTTAAGCTCTATAGCCTGCAAGGACTTACTGTAAAAAGCTATGGGGTGTTCAAATCCTTGTTCATCCTTTTGAAGCAAAATAGCAGCAATTGTATGGAATGATGCAAATGAAAACAAAGAGGAAGGCTTAGTATAATCTAGAGATTTCAAAACTGTAGCCTCCTGTACTGCTTTCTTTATTTTTTCAAATGCCTGTTGAGCTTCTTCATTCCAAACAAACCTGGCATCCTTTTTTAATAATTTGACAATGGGTTTAACAATTTCTGCAAAATTTACTATGAATCTTTTGACAAAGTTTATCTTCCCTAAGAAAGATTGCACAGCTTTTAAGTTCTTTGGAGCAATCACCTTTTGAATTTCTTCTACTCTCTTAGGGTCTATTCTTACCCCTTCTCTAGAAACTATATGTCCAAGCAACCTTCCTTCTTTGACTGCAAAATGACACTTCTTGGGATTTAGTGAAACACCATATTCCAATGTCTTATTAAAAATCTTATCCAAGTGATCACAGTGATCAATAGCCCTTTTGGAATATGCAGTTAAGTCATCCGATAAATAACCATGAATAGATCAATGAATTCCTTGAAAGCAACATCCATAGCCCTCTGAAAAGTCACCCCTACATTTATTAATCCAAAAGGCATTCTGATATACACATAAGTTCTCCATGGAGTAGTAAATGTAGTTTTATACTACTGTGTCTCTTTAACTAAGACCTGGTTATAACCTGAGAAACCATCCATCATAGACAGCAACTCACAACTAGTCACCTTGTGTAACATTGCTTCCATATTGGGTAATGAATAGTTATCTTTCAATGAAGCAATATTTAGGCTCCTAAAATCCACACACAGTCTGATATCACCATTATTTTTTCTAACTAGCACTAAATTTGATACCCAAGTTGAATGTCTGATGGGCTGGATTATCCCAGTATCCTTGGGTTTCATCAACTCTTGTTGCATCTTAGGAGCCAACAAGGGGTTAATAGGCCTCTGTTTTTGCCTAAATAGTTTCACATCTAATTTCAATCGGATTTCATGTTGAAAAAGGTCTTCTCTGTATGCTTTCAAGTCTTCATATGACCAAGAAAAGACATGCTTGTATTTTCTCAGTAATTTAATTATATTTGTTCTTATGTGAGAATCTAAACCTTTCCCAATATAAACTATTTGAGGACTACTTTCAGATCCTAAGTTTATTTCTTCGAAATCCTCAATCTTGGCATTGCTTAACTTTGATGAATCATTTTGCTGACTTATAAACAATGCTTCAAGCTCAACCAGACCCCTAGGAATCTGATTAGAACTTAATTGGACAATTTTATTTCCATAGATGTAGTCTTTTCCATCATCATGTTCCAGTAAGGAACTACAATCTATACTTTGGTTCTCATAATGGTCTAAACATTGCATGAACCTCAAAATATCTTGATCATCCTGGAAGACCTGCCAGTTGTATATGTTGTTCGGAACAACTGGTCTTTTTTTGACTTCTAGTATTGACACCCCATGTAAGGTAAAATCATCGTTTTTTAAAGCAACATTTGCTAAAAAATCAGCCATAATATTTTTTGACCTTTCTAACCAACTTATATCAAAGGCATCAAACATTTCAAGTTGATCCCAAATAGCATACTTATACATTTTCAATATGTCATTCTTTACAACATATTTGGATCTGACTTGTGCTACCACTAACTCGGAATCATGACCATAAACTTTTAAACATTTTACACCATGTTTGATAGCAATTTCAAGTCCTAAGAATAAAGCCTCATACTCTGTAGTATTGTTTGTACATTGAAAGGCTAACAAAAATGAATACTTAAAAGTTGTACCTGATGGAGTTATCAACAATACTCCAGCCCCTGATCCTTCTTTAGAGCAAGCACCATTAAAGTACATCTTCCACAATCCATCTTCCTGCATGATTAATTCTTTGTTCAAAGGGTCAACCTCCTGATCTTGATAGTAAAGTTCATTTTTTTGCATCCTGAAATTTTCCATGTCTATGTCAATGCAACAGTTAACATTAGTGTCTTCAAAATTTTCTATCATGTGGGGAGTTCTACTCTCCCTTAAGACCTTAACATTTTCTCCAGCAATGTTGAAAGTAGCATATGATAAATCATTTTGTATACTACCTCCCATTGAAGCACTCCATTTTCTTGATAGCAACATGCCATAATGCGGTGGTATGTCAACCACAAGAACATTCATAGTTATTACTATATTAGGGCATACTGCTAGTCTATAAGGCATAGCCTCAATGGTACCAATCATAGGGACCTCTCTAGAATCCATAGCTCTGCATCTTCCATAAGGTGTATCAACTTGTAACCCCATTGCCCTCATGATTTCAACTGGCATAACTGTATTAGAGGCTCCTGAATCAATCATGCAATTTTTGAGCATCTTATCATTAATTATCAATGAAAGAAAAAATGGGTCAACAAATTTTGGGGAAGAAATTGCATTCAAGAATATTTGAAAAATTTCAGATGTCAACACCTCTCCTTCATTTTCCTTGATAATTGGCCTCTTGGAAACATCCACTGGACTCTGATCCTTTATTGTGGGTACACTGTTTAATAATGACATTACTTTTTCCTTATGTTCTTTAATCCTCATCATTTCCAAAAATGGAACCTTAACTATCATTTGGGACAAACATTGACCCATATCTACTGGAGTGTATCTCATATCTAAAAATTTTGATTTGTCAATAGTGACATCATTTTCTTCATTGTTTTCTTTTTGAGCTGACTCTTTTAATTTTTTATTTTCTATCTTTTGAACAGGAACATTTTTTTCTTGTCTTCTCAGATCTTCCTCTTGTACAACATTTGGCTCTATGGTTTTTGTAATAATCTTTACCTTATGTTTATTTACATTTTCACTAGGTCCATCTTTTTTCTGCACATATTTAGTGTCTTTTTTATTTTCCTTTATAAAGACACCTGAGGGTTGGCTACCAGCACCACCTACCACCCTGTTCCTCAAGTGGTAATTGCTTCTAGCTTTATTTACTAACTCTGCAGTGATTCTAGCCTTCTCTTCATCTGAAGCTTTCCTGATGAGTGGAACATCTTGATTGTCTTGGGCATAACATCTTATATCATCATCAGTTTCCTTAGTCTCACTATCAGATAAGATCTGTTGATGATGATTATCCACCCTCCTTTGTGAAATATAATAATAATGATTTTCCTCTTCATTGTCTAAGTCCATATCATGGCATGAATAAGTGTTGGTCATACTATGATCACACTGCTCACCCTCGTCATTCCCCTGTTCTTCACTTACTCTTAAGTCTAAGGAAACTATACAAAAATTAGGGTTATGAGGAGCCTCACATGCTTCACACCAAATATCATCATTGCAAAAATGAACAGAATTTTTTTGAAGAGGGTCTGGAGTTCTGTTGTCTATTTTATCTTTTCTAAGTATAGTAATAGGCTTTCCATCCTTGAAATGAGTCCCATAAGGATGGTTTTTCATCCTATTCTGAGGATTGTAGGTAGCATTATAAGAGGGTCTATTGTTCTGGGGAGCTTTATATTCTTTATACTCTGGTTCTTTCAAATTGCTCCTACTAAACCTTGAGTCATCCCTCCTATTCAATTTACCAGATACTCTTCTATTCATTTCAATATTGACTGCTATTTTATAAGCATCAGTAAGAGTTCTAGGGTTCTTATCTCTAAGAGCATATCCCATTTTAGAATCAAAATCATTCAAATAAGTTGCTAGACATACCTCTTCATCCAGCCTTATCTTCTAAAATAGCTTGTGCATAGCTCTCTGGAATCTTGTATTAAACTCTGTGACTTCCTCATTATAGTTCTTTTTAATATTATTGAACTCATTCAATAAAAAGCCTTTATTTTTTTTGTCTCCATATTGATCTGTAAACAATTCAATCAACTCATCCATAGAGACAATAAATCCATTAGATAGGCTTCTAAACCATTCTCTTGCATCTTCAACTAAGGACTAAACAAATAATTTTATCAATACATCTTCATGAGTGATATTTAGATCATCAACAAAATCAATGAATTTTCTTAGATGTGTTTCACAAGATATAACATTATTACCTACAAACTTAGGGATTTTTTCTCCTATATCACCCACATCTTTAGGAAAAGCATTAGGATATCTAGGTATACCAACAAAATTAAATTGTTTGTATCTTTTAGTGTGCAATGGTTTCCTTTGAAATTTTCCATCCTCCTTAGCAGTAGTGGCCCTTGTTTTAGAAGCAGTAACATTCTCTGGGCCAGCATAAGCATATTTTCAAGACTGTAAAAAATCTATCTTTTTCTTCATTTCAACAGTAGCAGCCTCCATTTGAGCTTTTCCAACATTTTTTCCATAGTTTCTTTTTCAACTCTCAATTTTTCCAAATCAATGTCCAACTTGCACATTTTCTCAGTTAAAGGCTTTTGAAACTTAGGTTCTTGACTCCTACTTTCATTCATCTTTTACTTTCCTTTATCCTTTTGTGAAATAGGAGCCCTATGAGTGACTGATATTTCTTGGTCCCTCTGTGACTTCTCTGTATCTTTTATACTTTGAAGACTTTCTTCTATTCTTATCAACATTCTTAGGGTCACTCTTTTTCTTTCTCATTTCTCTCTCTTTCTTCATTTATTGAACCAGAGAAAGCTTTTTCAAGATGAACTTCTCTTCATTTGCCAGCATATCAGAGGGAGCATCTTCTGAATATGAATTAGAAGTACTAGTCTCTTCTCTTTCACTTGAAGTAGAGGTGACTGTGGGTGTTTCCAATAACCTTTCAGCTACTTCTTCATAATCTAAAGTATTTCCATCATGAGATTGTTGACTTGCATTTATTTCTCTCCTAACATTGCCCTCTTTGCCTCTTGGAGGGGTCTCATCCATGTTAACTAGATTTTTCTTTTTTCTCCAGGACATCTCCATCCTTGAGGATGATGGAATCCCATCATATAATACTTTCTTAGGATCTGTTCTCATCCTTGACCTAGTATTCATTATTGAAAGATATTCACTCAATTTGCACTAATCTCAGAGATTTTATTTTAGAGTCGCCACCCAATAACTTGGGATAAATGAATACTTATCAAAGGATAATATGAAAACAACCACCTGGAACAAGCCAAATTTATTTCTTTGGTATTCTATGAATATTTTTCTATGACCAGATTCCAGTATAACTTTCTAAATATGCTCTTTAAAAATTCCCCAGCGGAGTCGCCAATTTGTTAGGGTTTTTTCTTGGCTGGCCTCTGAAAGATATTTGAAATATTAAACAAATTTATGACCCCTTGATGCCTTTTGACACTATGACTCAAGCAAGGGAAAAACACTAGTTGATGAGGTTCTTGATAACACTAGGGATATCTATTACCACCTCCTTCTTTTTGAGATCCACTGACTCAGGCAGGTTTTACCTATGACTGATTACTGTCTTAACATTATCTTTAGAGTGGATTGAACCTTATGTGTTGAATGCTCTATTTTAGATGGACATGTATATAAAAATATAGATGACTATGACTATTCTGAGAAAAATCTTGGCAATCCAAATCAATAGCTTAATGATAGCAAACAACAACATAACTAGGAATTGCATTCTTCTTTCCTTTTATAATTCTTATGAATCTAGGAGGAATAACCTATTTGATTTTCTCTTTAAGAAATCAACAAATTTCAACTATGATCCTCAAGAACATAATTGATTCTACAAAATATTCTGAAAGTGATTGATTTAAAAAGTTTTTGAATGTTTGGATAATGATAGATTATCAAATCAATTCCTAGACCAGTGCCTATCCTTTGGGCTATAGAGTCAATAACTTAAGGTTCACAGAAATACATAAAAATAAAATACTGTAAGATGCTTTACAACTTACATACAATTCAGATAAAATGCCTTAAAAATTATCCTATCATCTCTATGATATTGTATCAAATCCTTAACTATTTTTATGCTCCCTGAAACCACTTACAAAACTTAGTTCTTTCCTTGAAAGAAACTTGCAAGTGATTAGATAACTACCTTATAGCTAAAATGCTTGAAATTGCCTTACAAATTCAAACATAAAAGAGCATACACAACAATTAAAGAGACAACAATGAAGATAGAGTAGAATTGTACTATATTTATATTAATATGATCCTTCTTTAGTACATAAAAAGCTTGAAATCTTGAAAGGCACAGACAGAAGTCTGGAAAAGTTGATTTTCTATATATTTCATCTCCCTTACAATTACAACTTTGATCCTATATACAGGCCCTTAACCATCTTGGAATCCTTTATTTTAGGATGCAACAAGCTTCGGATGGTTTAAGGAACCTAACCCGAAAAATACAGAAGAGACAAAAGAAAAGGATGTAGAAGCGGTGGGAGGACAAAAACAGGGGATAACATCTGATATTGTTTGTCCTTTTCTAGAATCTAGTGCCTTTGTCTGATAATGTTCAGGATCGCTTCTGATATTTGCAGTAAGATTAAGTGACCACCATTATAGGCTAACTTACACTTATCTCCATTAATAGCTAACCTCCCTGTGCTCATTGATTAGGTGCCAAGTGTTTCCCTCTACTCTTCATCAAGAATTTCCTCCTCAATTTAAGGCTTCTTCTTCTTGGGCCTAATCATCAGGTCCCATGCTGTCACCTCATCTTCAATTGGCCACTTGAAGTCCTAAGTGCTTTGTACCTGTGCTTTTTTCCTTTCCCACCTGACATCAGTAATGCTCTTAACATCCACCAAAAATTTATTGATGTCAGTTTCAGCTCTGAAGGCCTCATCCAAAATCTTATTAAATCCTTCAATATCTAAATCAGATCCTAAAATGAATGCCTCATTATTAGATATCTTACTGTCAAACTCAATCTTCTAGACCTCCAAAACCTTCTTTTGATCATCTTCTCCTCTAAGGGAAGGAACAAATCTATTGAAATGTAAAGAAAACATGTTCAATTTTAACCTCTACTTGGTTTAACTTGCCCTTGAAGAATAATAAGGCTACAATGACCTTTTTAATCTCATCTCCTACTTCTGTCACCACCTCAGGTAAATCTGATTTTAAAGGCTGCAAAAAGGCAAGCTTCTCAAATAGTTGCACCCTAGCAGACCAATTAACAAAATAAGGGTTCAATATAGCAAGGTACCATGTTATCTCTATATGTAGGGTAGGAAAATTATTATATGCATTGAGGATGACATCTGTCTTATCCTTTAATATATCAATTCTATGTTGCAAAATGCACCTAAATGCATTCAAGGCTATCTCATTTTTCTTCTCTCCCATGTCATCCTTTTCAACCACCTCCTCTGACTTTGCTTTCTCCTCAATTTACAAAGGTGGTTGTGAAGGTACATACACCACTTCAAGATTTTCCTCTAGTTTCTTTAGCAATTCAACAATTGCCTTATCCTTTTGGTGTATCTTGATGTGGCACATCTCGCTATCTTTTTCCAAAGCACTGATTTCTTCTATCAAAATGCTACACTTATCATAAAGTTGTTTGGTCTTGTCCTCATTTAAGTGTGCCTAGTGTGTCATAATCTGGGATATCTATAGATCCCCTATATTCTGTACTGACCAAACCATTTTATTACCCACCATATTCTCTTGGATGTTCACCAACTGAGGTTTCCAGTCTTTTGGGCAAAGGCTCCACATGGAAAAGGCCTAAGACATTGGGCTATACCCAAAACCCTTTATCATGTCTCCCATTTGTACCTCACTTGCAATTTTCAAATCTAGCTACTTTCTTATCTGATCAATGATGAAAGCTGAGGCTAAGTCCCAGCCCTCAGCAAGCAATATGCCACTATTTAATACCATTTTCCTGGCCTCAGCTGGTGAGATATCCTCACTGTTAGGGTCATATGAATGTAGGGTCAATAGAGCCTCATTTGTAATTGTCTCCTCACCATCAACTTTTAATTGAGCTCTTATTTCTTCCTTCTTATGCCATCTCAAAAAATATTTAAATTCATCAGTCTTGATGAAACCATCATCATTTAAGAATTATTGCTGGTGTAGTAATCTTTCATCAATACAAGACTTCAGAGGCAACTCAATATTTTCCTCTACATCTAGTTGTTGCTTCTTTCCTTATCCGATCAATTTTCTTAGGTTATGGTCATATAACCTATTCCCAGGAACTAGGTCACTTGATTTATCCTTTTGCTTTTCTTGCCTAACAGTTAAAGGTTGGCCTATGTCCACGTTTTGCCTCTTGGTTGAAGGTTCCTCTTCATCATCTGGCTGGGAGACCTCTGTTAGGTCAATGGTATGGCCCTCTACTCCTTGCAACAGTGGTACCTCTGCAACATCTTGTTGAGGCTGATCATATTGAGGTGGGTGGGCATAGTCACCATCACTACCACTTTCATATTCTGACTCTGAATGTTCAGGCTCCTGGGGTCCTTTCTTATCTAGAACATTGTCAAGTTTTTCACAAAGCACATAGAAATAATCAATCATGGCTTTGATTTTATCAAAGTACGGCAAATCAGGATAGAAACCTCCAAAAGCCAACCCATTTCTTTTTATTTGTGTTTCTAGCTTTAGTAATTCATGAATCCTCTCCCTTCTTGTTCTGATTTCATCTTCATCAAGAAGGTTTCTTGTTGCATCTTCTTCTATGCACTCACAATGAAAATTTGAATTAGGGATTGTGGGAGTTAGAAGCTTTCTAACTCCTGCCATGAAACCCTCAGAATCAATGTACCTATATAAGGCTGCCCCCATTTTGCAACTCTCCAACCACCGGCTGATTGTATCAATGACACCTTTGCCAATAGTGAAATTGAAAATCTTGAATTGCCTAGGGGTTAAGGTCCCCTTGAAAATCTATCAATAAAAGCTGCCAAATGAATTCCATGGCAGAAACTCTTGATAGCACATGGTAGGGAAAGATATGAGGTGGATGCACACATCCATATACCTTGATCATGGTAAAGTTCTCCTCAAGAAAGAAATCTCCCTAGTTATGATCTCCCTCCCATTTGTCTACATATTCACAAGGCCTCAGTAGTTGGAGCACCTTGATTGGGAGTCTTGTCTTGTTGATGCCCATGCTCTGCATTATTGGATATACAATCTAGTTCTCAAATGCACAGTAAACAAAATCCCTGGATATATAGTCCCAAATCCTAACCCAAAACTGAATGGGATTAGGCTTATCTTTAAAAATCCTTTGAGGATCCAAATTGTTCAAATCCATGATCCCAAAGTTGAAATATAAGAGTAGATGCATCAGGATGGAATAGTGAAAGAACCTAGGTTCTTTGTCCTTGGGATCCTTCATCTTCTTCTATGTTGCTAAAAAAAATTCATGCATCTCATCAATGATGTATTGTATGTAGTCATAGCTGGTGCTAGAATGCACCTCTTGTAAGTCCAGCAGCCTCATTAAAATCCTAGCATTAATCTTCTTAGCTCCTCCATCTCTCCCTAACACTCTACATAGGGCATAGGCAATATATTTGATATAGAAATGTAGGTCCTTAAAGCAATAGGGTGATGTACCAGGTATAGGAGTAAGATGGTTCATAACCTCCTTATGCATGTGTTTTTGTAATAGTCCCCTAGAAATTCCAGGCTTTAGCCTATATCTCTCCTCTTTCTTAGTAAGATTAATTTTTGTGGACATGGTACTATACAAGCCAAAAGCTTGCATAAACGAGTTTCTATTTAGGATAAGCAGGGCAGTGCCATCATTTTTCTTAATTGTCCTAGATAGGACATCATAGTGACTGGCAAGACCTAAGAACAAGTCTACAGCTATATATACGTCAAGGACAATTAACCTAGCCAGACCACAGGTCCAAGGGTTTGACACTGGAATGGCCTTATTAGAATTGTTATAAAATTAGTTGACAAGAGAAAAACCTGTTGATCCCGGAGTGTCAGCATCTCTGATATTGCAATAATCATCAGTCAGAACATTTGCATTTGCCCTTTTGTTCTGTGTAGACCCTGGCAACAATTTGAGGAATTCATCAAAATAATTCCTTTTTCCCTTAGTATCATCATCTATCTCATCGCTCATCCCACTGGTAAAAGCCACACTGACTGCTCTACTCATTTTTCCTCTATTTCAATCCTCTTTTCTTTACTGATATTAAAACAAATCTTCTCTCAGGATTCACTTCTCTTCTCTATGCACTGTTCCCAGCAATTCAAAACTTGACAATCAACTCAGTACTCTGCAACTTAACCAATCTCTTCTCTTAATTCAAAAAACCTAGCACTTCTTCCCTCTATAACTCTGAAAGAAAGATAAGTTAAAAATGTGCCTTCAATCAACTCCTTTATGGTAACTGTTTCAAGTACATGGCTCATCATTTGAAAATCATCAATTCTGTCTTCAATTCAACATGTTGTGAAATTGATTTAAAACCTAGCCGTAGTTCTGAGTGTGATAGGAAATCAAATTCATATATGTTTATCTTTAGAGAAAACCTTATAAAATTTGGAGAAGGTGAGATGTCTTGACATGATTGGCTATCTATCATACATCTCAACTACCCTTTTTATTCATCCATCAATATTTGAGATTTTCATTGGACACCAAATGATTCATGTTGTCATGTTAGCAACTGCCGCCTTTTATAAAATTTCATATTGAGTGACTACACGACTGTGTATTATCTCCTTGTCACTGACCCAACTTCATAACCCTCAATTATTTTGGAGACCAAGCGACTGTGTTACTTTCTTTGCCTGGCTAACCATGGTTCATTTATGGTGATCACGCAACTGTGGAAATAAAATTCACTAAATGAAAAACTTAACTCACAATTTACTTGGACACTCCGCAACTGACAGTTACCTTTATCTTTTACAGTTATCTCCAAGTTTCTGAATGTTAATTTTCTTTATGAGACCCTGTGACTTACCTCAGTCACTTAATCACTGATTGGAAATGTTAATTTACCAATCTTTCAGAGACTATGCGACAAACATTTTCTTTTGGTCTTAACTTGGATACTACGTGACAAACAGCTATCTCCAAGTCGTGAGCACTTTCAACTTTAAGCCTTTTTTATTAGAGACTTCGTGACCACCGTTTGATCTGTTCATCTTTGCATCTGATGGCTCCACTAAGTCGCTAAATATTTTTTAATACCTTTATATCAATTCAGAGACTACGTGACAACAAAGTACTTTATAACCTTAGTCTCTTAATTTCCAGATGACTTCATTCCTTTGGGAGACCATGCGAAAAACCTATTAATCCTTTCACCTTTGGACACATGTATCCTTCCATTGCTTGTCTCTGAATCGCTGAATAAAAACTGACTCAGCGTCCTAATCCAGCGACCACCCTACTACTCTGTATTCCAAATTGTATGCAGCTAGTCATGAAGTCTCGGCATCTTTTACTTAACTTTCATCTCTTTTGGAGACTACACGACATGAAATTTACACTCATTACATAACCGCAAGCCAATTTAGAGACCACATGACTAAAGCAATCGCCAAGTCTCCTAATAATTCACTAACTACTGGATCAATCACGTGACACCATGACTCACCTATGGGCCCCTTTTTTTATTGCTGACATGTTTCTTTATTTAAAGACTTCGCAACTAAAGGGCTCCGCCAAGTCTCACAAAACAAAAAGAATATTCTATTTCACTGAGAGACATCCAGACAATAGTTAATTGACAAGTCTTGAAACAAAAAGGAATATGTTGTTAAGATCACGTGACTAGGAGAATATGTATTAAACACATGACTTAAGTTGTTTCAAAAAGGTAACGCCAAAATAGAAGCATGATGAACATTTTAGGGTTTTTTCTCATTTTGGCTAAGAACAGGACCTAGGGTTTCAAGGTTTTTGAATTTTCACATGGATTTTGACCTGAAGACCCTATAAATTTCAACAAGGATATACAAAGGAACTGAAATACTTCTAATTTTTAGGAAAGACAAGAGCATGAGGATCACAAAATTTTGGCAAACAAACCAAAACAAGGAATACAACCAACATCCCCTAACTGGGAAATGTACTAATGTACTAATGTGATAATGTTAAGTTGGAAATTAATTGGTTCATGTTTAAAGTGTTGTAATATTGATTCACCCCCCTCTCAGTATTACTTAATCCTAACAATTGGTATCAGAGTTATTGGCCCTTGGTGAGAAAGCTTGGCAGCATAAGGGAGATTAAGATGGATTCTAAAAGTTTCAAGGAAAACTTTGAAGCAACACTTAAAGACCTTGAAATGGGTAAAGCAAAGAATGGTGACTTGAAATCCAAATTGAGAAGAGAAGAGGGTTTCATCAAGAAACTAAAAGAATAGATTGAGCTTTCTAGAAGTCAGAGACAAGATCTTATGGATAAGATAAAAGAGGATTCAGATAATGATACTTCAGATCAGATAAAGCAACTTGAACAAGAGAAAGATACTTTGAATCTTCATCATGAAACTACTTCCATTCAGATGGCTAATGAGATTCAATAGGAAAAGGATGCTATAAAAAAAATTGAAGAAACCTTAAAGGATGCTAATATTTAGATGGGAAAAATGAAGACTGAACTTGATCACTACAAGAACAAGTATCTGGAATTAGAGAAATATAATCAGATCATAAAAGGTGAAATTGTTGAGGCTAAGAAACACATTGAGAGACTTCACTTGAGTAGTGACCTTATTTATGAACAAAGAGATAGAAAAAAACCTAAAGGAGACATGACTAGAGTTGGATTCAATGAAGCTAAATGTTCAAAGACTCGGGAAGAAAAATCAGAAGCATAGACTGATGGGGAAAGACCTACTTTTGAAGAACCTAAAGAAAAGATTAGACCTTTCAGAGGTATATCTTTTGGATGTAACTGTACACACAAAAAGGTGCACTTCTATGAATCCTTACATGCAAGGAAACTCAAGAATGAGCCCTCACAAATCGATCCATAGCTCTCTATGTATGGAGTTGCAAGATTTTTTAGATTGCTCTCAGCTAGAGNTATGAACTCATGACCTTGCCAATAAACCACACAACGAGAGATTCACAATGAAGACAAGGGCAAGAATGCCAATATCTCCAATGAATCAAGTGTATGAAATGCAATGCAAGCTAGATGATCATGTAAACTAGTCTATGAAAATGAAAGTACAATGCAACTAATCTATGAAAGGAAAGCACAAATGTTACCAAGCCTTCCTATTTAGACTAT
>MU226533.1:2179089-2201933 GCA_018584345.1 Thuja plicata
TCAAGGAAATTGATATAATTGATATTGTTGATATTTGAAAATATTGATTCAGGGATTTGATAAATTGATAAAATAATAAATGGGGCCCAAAGTCTAGGCGACCATTTTAGGGTGCATACAGTAACAAAATTGGACACTTGAAGAGAGACTACATAAGCAAAATTCCTTACAGATCTTTTGATGGATATTGCAACAATTGTCATGCATATGGACATAAGAAAGCATAATCCTAGAAACCCGATCAATCAAGAATCAAACAAGATTACATTAGGGAAGAAACAACAGCTAAGATCACATGTTACAAATGTAATAACTTTGGTTACATTGAAAATTATTGTAAGTTGTAGGTTAATAAGAATAGACCACCTCCTACATATTACAAATTTCATAATATAGGACATATTGGAAATTTTTTTTGATACAATGGAACTAATAATAGAAGAGTATCGCCACCTATGGTTATAAAGAAGAACATTGGTGATGCTGGTAAGAGTCTTGCAGAATATATGGATGAATTCAAGAGTCATTTCAGAAAACCTAAAGATGATAACAGTGGTAAGGTTTGAAAGGTAAAATAAACAAGTGAGGTATTGGTTCATGGAGAGTTAGTAGATGATACTGTACCATCACCTGATGCTAACATTGCTGCAACAACCTAGATGGCCAAGCATGGCATTAGGGGGAGAATTATAAGAAAACATCAAAAATCTATCTAGCCCATAATTATGCAGAGTAAGGTCTTGCAAGCTTAGGGAGAGTATGTGCAGATGTTGTGGAGCATATATCTGTGATCACATGGTTTTACAGATCTATATGATGTAATTTCCAAATTGATAATCGACTAGATTATGTGTAGAAATGAATTTATTAGGAACTATGTCATTTATTTAAAAAACAAAGCATAAGGTCAATCAAAATAACTTATTTATACATCATTCGAAGAACACAGCCTAAGGAGAATAGAGTCTAGATCAAAAGAAACATAGAAGCAAGTACATTGAGCATTTGATCAAAGCATAAATTCACATATCAAAAGATAAAAGGTAATTAGATTTTCTTCAAAGCTTTGTTTATGGATACTCTATTGATTTTTTATGTCATTGAAAGACCTAGGTAATATTTTAAGAAACACCCATACAAATCAATTGAGGATGATCTTGAAGGTGCATTTTTGCAAACACCCTATGAAATTCTACATGTCGAAGAAGTTAGGGCTTACATTTACTATAAGTATGAATCTCTGGGAGATTATGAGATCTTTAAAGAGATGGAAGACATGATTGGATAAGATGGTAAGATGAAAGTTGAGTTCACACATCTTGAGAACCTTAGTATCATTTGGATAACTGAACTTTATGAATTCGATGAAGAAGAATGGATTAAGATCCTTTTGAGTAGAGTGCATGATTAGTTTAATTGGCTTGGAGATCAACCTAAGAAGATTTTCAATAACATAATTCCTAGTATAACATGATTGGATAATACTAGAGTCATTCTTGTTGCAGAGAAGAACACAAAGAAAATAGTGCAAACACTGGTGCAGGAGAACTTTGGCTATCCTCAAAGCCCTAGTTAGTTTTGGCTTGTAACTGACTCTACCCAAGTCAATATTTTTTTTCTTAGACCTTAGAAGTTATTTTTTTTGTGTGTGACTAGGTGAATTATTGGTTAGTGCCAATTTCATTCTAGTTTAGTTTAGGTTGCTTTTAAGTGTTTAGTCCTTAGAATAGGCCTAAATTTGGGAAATGGGGTCTAAATGTGTCCTATACCTATGTAAGGTGAGAAACATGATTAAAAAGGCTTTAATGATGTTATTTCATATAGTTGTATGGGTTAGAGGCCCTAAAATATTGTTTGCATCATAAATGCAAAAGATGCTCAAAAGTTGTCATGACAACATTTGCAACTTTTTGTAAATGTTGCATGCAACTCGACAACTTTGGATTCCCCTCATTCTAGGAGTGGTAAATCAATGCTAGTGGCTTGAAATTATGGAGAAATCATCTTATGGTAATCTATGGCTCATTTCCTGAGGTAGATTTGATTGTAAGCAAGTTTTTGAAAGCAATAGAGTAAGTGTTCTGAGATACAGAGTACAGTCGACTCATTTCAATGTTCTTTGTATTTTAATGGATTGAAATACTTGATCTATTAGTGGATTAATGTAGTAGGAACATATTCAATACTTTTTCATTTAGGGAGAAAGTAGTGTAGTGTTAATTTGTTTTTTTTAGGAAATTGTTTAAGATTTAGGGAGTATGCTAGTCCAGTTTAGTGCAATTTTGGTTTTATGGCTCCCCCATGAATCCAACCGTGGGAAACTTAAAAGGTTGGATGAATGAGTTAAGGGAGCTTATATATAATGTAAATATTAAATTAGGAGGTTAGAGGAATAAATTTTCTATTTTTATAGCCATGCCCTAGGCGAGCTAGGGTTGTCTGGTTAGGTGTAAGGCAGAGGAAAAGAAGAATGCAGAGACAAGGGTGTGTATGAAAGTTATGAACCAAGCATGGTATTAGATTCTTTAGGGTCCTATAGATCCATGGTAATGATTTTAGATCTCATTCAATACATTTGGATATATTTCTCCATAAAAGTTAGTGAACTTCTTGTGAAGAGAAAAAATAGGCCTAATAGCCCTACAATTCAGGACAGAGGTGTGTAGAAGGCTTGGGGACCCTAGACCTTGAAAATCCTTTAGGTATTCAAAAAGGGTATCTGGATCCTAGATTATTTTTAGGGGTTGTTTGGAATATTTAGAACTAAATCCAGAAAAACCCTCTGGATAGGGATAATTGGTCAATTAGGCCGAATAGGATCATTTTCAGAGAAGCTTTGGAACTCGACCAAGTTGGGATTAAAGAAATATTCAAATGGGAATGTATGGATGAAGAATAAGCATAAAAGTAGTGGACAAGACCCTTGTACAATTTTTGGAGTTGGCATGAAGGTTTTGGGTTTGGAATCCTTCAAAGCAAGTGTGAAGCATTGAGACAAAACTAATGGTAGTTTTCCTTCAAGGTGAAACATAAGAAGAGTGACTCTTGGAGAAGAGTTGGAATAGTATTTGGCTCAGTGTCTTGAGGATATTGAGATCCTACTAGAGGAATTTGGATCCTAAGTGGACTAGGGAAATAAAATTCATGTCTTGAGCATTGTGTGAACACACCTTGTGGTTACTTCTATCAGATTGGTATCAGAGCTTTACTAATCAGACTTGTGGTTAATGTTCCAACCAACTGAATTAGTGGGAGAGTCAACAATGGTGACTAATGTCAAGCTAGCTAAGAAGGTAGATGATCAAGAAGCGGAGAATAGGATACTCAGAGATAGATTAGCTCAATTGGAAGAAAAAGGCATATGAAGTTGATGTGAAAGCAGATGAAGTAAAGGATAAGATTGAAGGGAAAGGAAAGGATATTTCCAGTGATGATGAAGTACCTAAAGCTAACCCTATCCTTACTGAGGAGCCATTCCTGAAAGCTTTAAAGGCTATGAGTGGGAAATAACTAGAGGGAGTTCCAATCTTTACTGGAAAGATGGAGCCAGTGATAGTCCTTGACTAGATAGAGGGACTAGAAAACCATTTTGAGTGTGATGGAATCACTGAGGCTCAAAAGGTGAAGCTTGCAAAAGCTAAACTGAGAGGGTCTGTACTCGCTTTATGGAAATTCATCCAAGATGAGAGAGAGAAGGAAGGAAAGAGGCCTATTTCTTCATGGAAGGCTATGGTTGCAAAATTCATAGATGCTTATATCCCTGAGGATTATGAAATCCAATTGCATAAGAGAAGGCAAGGCTAAGAAAGAAGGACCTAGATGTGAACTCATACACTGAAGAATTTCATAGAAATTGCATGAGATATAGATTTGTAGAGGATGAGAAGGTTAAGGTAGAAAGATAACTTAATGGAATAAAGTGGACCATACAAGATGAGATGAGTCTTTTGACTCTAGAAACCATTTAGAAGTGCCACTAAATTTCCTTCAAAGTTGAAGAGAAGCTAAGGAAGAAACAAGACTCTAGTACTACCAGAGGAAGAGGTAGAGGAAGAGACACTAGAGGACAGAGAAGTGGATATGGTGGAATTTTTGAAACCAAGAACCAAGGGGAGAATGAATTTGTGGAGAAACAAGAAGGAAATTCCAATAGAGGGGGTTAAAATAGAGGAAGAAACTCTAGTGGAAGAGGAATAAACAACAATCAAGGTAGGGGTAATTACTTTTCCACTATGAAGTGCTACCACTGCAATCAGATGGGACATCCTGCATACATATATCAAGAGAAGGGTTCTAATTCTCAAGGAAGTGACAAGAGGGTGAACTATTTCCAAGATGAAACTAGTGGTGGAAACAAAGACCCTGAGGTTGCCTTAGAATCAGAAGAATGTGGGAACCTTATGATGAGAAGAACTCTGATTAAGGAGCCAGTAAAAGAAGAGCCTATTCAGAGGAGGTCACTATTTAGAGTGAAGTGTAAGATGATGGGAAAAGTGTGTAGTGTCATTATAGACTCGGGTTCTACTGACAATATAGTGTCAGAGGAGGTAGTCAGCAAGTTAAAGATGACAAGAATACCCCACAGCAATCCTTACAAGGGCACGTGGCTAAACAAAGGGCAACATGTCCTTGTCAATGAGAAATATTGGGTGGAATTTTCAATTGGGAGGTATAAGGACAAAGTCTTATGTGATGTCCTACCTATAGATTCATGTCACCTACTCCTAGGTAAACCATGGAAATTTGACAGAAAGGCCATGCATGATGGTGCAAAGAACTCATACTCTTTCAAGAAGGACAATGTTACATTCAAAATCTAGTCAGTACTAGAGGATGTAGAGATGAAGTCATCTGGCCCAAATTTTCTCATGGTGAGTGAGGAGGAGTTCTTAGAAACCCTAGAAGAAGGAGAGGGAGTTGGTTTTTCATTGGTGTTGAAACCAAAAGAAGAAAGTGTAGACAAAGAAGTAAAGAAAAAAAATTTGCCAAAGGAAGTGCAGGAGCTATTGCATAAGTATAAAAGAATAGTCAGTGAGGTTAGTAAGACACCAAATAGACCTAATCCCTAGAGATACCCTACACAATAAGGCTGCATATAAGATGACTCATCAATAAAATGAGGAGATAGCTAGGCAGATTCAAGAACTACTAAGCCAAGGTCTGATTAGGAAGAGCATTAGCCCTTGTGTCATGCCCACTGTCTTAGCCCCTAAAAAGGGAGGAACATGGAGGTTATGTACTGACTCTAGAGAAATAAATAAAATAACCATTAGGTATAGGTTCCCTATCCCTAGGATAGAAGACCTAATGGACTATCTAGGAGGAGAAAGGTATTTTACCAAGATAGACCTAAAGAGTGGCTATCATCAAATCAGGGTAAATGAGGGATGTGAGTGGAAAACAACCTTTAAGACCATAGAAGGACTATATGAGAGTCTTGTCATGCCATTTGGGTTATCCAATGCCCCATCAACATTCATGAGGTTGATGAATGAAGTCCTTAAAGACTATATTGGAAAGTTTGTGGTAGTCTACTTGGATGATATACTCATCTATAGTAAGATAAGAGAAGAACATCTCAGACAACTAGAAATGGTTTGCAAGAAGCTGATGATAAGTTTGGAAAAGTGTGAATTCATCAAGAAAGAGTTATCTCAAGGCAACCTAAAGATGGATCCTAGTAAAGTGAAGTCCATCATCAACTGGCCTACTCCAAGAACAAGCACTGAGGTAAGAAGATTTCATAGCTTAGCACAGTACTATAGAAAGTTTATCAAACAATTCAGTGCAATTTGTGCTCCTATGCTTGATACTATCAAGGGTGGGATGAAGACTAAATTTGTGTGGAATGAACAAGCTAACCATGGGTTTGAGCTGTTGAAAAAGAAGATTTCTACCCAACCAATTTTGGTTTTACCAAGCTTTGAGAAGCTATTTACAATGGAATGTGATGCCAGCAATGTAGCCATTGGTGTTGTCTTGATTCAAGAGGGAAGACCAGTGGACTTCCACTCTGACAAACTAAGTGAAGCTAAGAAGAAATATTCTTCTTATGGCCTAGAGATGTATGCTCTGGTCCATTCACTGAGAAAGTGGAGGCATTATTTGATTCCAAAAGAGTTCATAGTCTATTCAGACAATCAAACATTAAGTTTCTTGAACTCTCAAGATAAACTCAGTAAAAAGCATGTGAAGTGGGTTGAGTACCTACAAGCCTACACCTTGAACATCAAATATAAGAAGGGGTTGCAGAATAAGGTAGAAGATTCCTTAAGTAGAAAATCCTTGACCATTCAAGAGATACAACTATAGAGCATGGAGATAGACAACTTCAAATACCTATATGGTGAAGATGAGGACTTTGTAGACATTTACAAGGTATGCCAAGAATATAAGAATCACTTTCATAGTCAATTCTCTAAGTATTCTTTGTAGAGTGATCTATTGTTTAAAGGGATTCAATTGTGTGTCCCTAGGGGATCTATTAGGGAGAATCTAATATAGGAGAAACACAATGGTGAACTTAGTGGCCACTTTGGTGTTAATAAAACTCAATAATTAGTTCAAAGTTGGCCCAAGATGAATTTGGATGTTAAGAGATATGTTTAAGGTTGTGTTATCTGTGAGAAGGCAAAAGGTACATCTAATAATGTAGACCTATGCCAGCCTTTACCCATCCCAACCAGACCATGGGAGTGTCTGAGTATGGATTTTTTTGTAGGATTGACCAAGATAAGGCAGGGAATGGATAGCATTTATGTTATTGTGGAAAAATTTAGCAAGATGGCACACTTTGTATGTTGCAACACAAAAAATGATGCAAGTCAGATAGCTTCCCTATTTTTTAAGGAGGTAGTCAGAATACATGGTTTTCCACTGAGCATAGTGTCTGACAGAGAAACAAAGTTTATGAGTCATTTTGGGAATACTCTCTGGCAGAAGTTGGGAAAAAAAATTTCTTTTGGATTTGCATACCATCCTTAGTCTGATGGCCAAATAGAGGTAGTCAATATGAGTCTTGGAAATCTCATAAGGTGTCTAACTAAGGAGTATGGTCAAACTTGGGAACAATTCATTGGGCAAGCAAAATATGCCTACAATGACATAGTGAATAGGACTACTGGTAAGAGTCCTTTTGAAATATTTTATGGCCTTCATCCAAGAGGAATATATGAGCTTCGAGATCTGAAGGATGGATCCAAGGGAAGTGGCTATGTTGATGAATTTTCACATTCTATGCAAGAAGTCCATGAGACAATCAGGAAGATACTCATTGAAAATATGGAGAAGATTAAGAGAAAAGTGGATGAGAGGAAAAGAGATGTCCAGTTCAAAGTTGGGGATGTACTGATGGTTCACCTCAACAAGGAAATATTATAGAAAGGAACACCACATAAGCTTCATGTGAGAATAATTGGACCATGTGTCATACTGGCCAAATCTGGCACAAATTCCTACAAGGTGGAACTTCCAGAAGATATGGGTTTATCTCTGGTGTTTAATGTTGTAGAACTAGTTTTATACGAAGGCCCAATCCCAGATGTAGATTAGAGTTTGACTAAAGTCATATAGGAGGAGGAAGAACTCAACTTTCCATATGCACCAATTAAGAAAGCAGAACACATACTGGATTCCAGAGTCTACAAGAACACAAGGAAGAAGGAATACCACGACCACTTAGTGAAGTGGCATAGACAACCAGATGTAGATGCAGATTGGATAAAGGAAATAGAGTTAAAAAATTTGGGCATTCACCTCAACTTACTCAATCCAAGGGTGGATTGAAGTCTTCTCAATTAGGGAGGATGATGCAGGAGCGCCTAGGCTATCCTCAAAGCCCTAGTTAGTTTTGGCTTGTAACTGACTCTAGCCAAGTATGTATGTTTTTTCTTAGACCTTAGAAGGTTTTTTTGTTGTGTGTGACTAGGTTAATTAGTGGTTAGTGCCAATTTCATTCTAGTTTAGTTTAGGTTGCTTTTAAGTGTTTAGTCCTTAGAATAGGCCTAAATTTGGGAAATGGGGTCTAAATGTGTCCTACACCTATATAAGGTGAGAAAGATGATTAAAGAGGCTTTAATGATGTTATTTAATCAAGTTGTATGGGTTAGAGGCCCTAAAAGATAGTTTGCATAATAAATACAAAATATGCTCAAAAGTTGCAATGACAACATTTGCAACTTTTTGCAAATGTTGCATGCAACTCGACAACTTTGGATTCCCATCACTCTAGGAGTGGGAAATAAATGTTAGTGGCCTAAAATGGTGGAGGAATAATCTTATGGTACTCTATGGCTCATTTTTCAAGTTAGATTTGATTGTAAGCAAGTTTTTGAAAGCAATAGAGCAAGTGTTCTGAGATATAGAGTACAGTCGACTCATTTGAATGTTCTTTGTGTTTTAATGGATTGAAATAATTGATATATTAGTGGATTCATGTATTAGGAACATATTCAAGACTTTTTTATTCAGGGAGAAAGTAGTGTAGTGTTAATTTGATTTTTGTAGGAAATTTTTTAAGATTTAGGGAGTCTACTGGTCCAGTTTAGTGCAATTTTGGTTTTATGGCTTCCCCGTGAAATCCAACCATGGGAAACTCAAAAGGTTGCATTAAAAAGATAGGGGAGCCTATGTATAGTGTACATATGCAAGCAGGAGGTCATAAAAATCAATTTTCTATTTGTATATCCATGCCCTAGGTGAGCTAGGACTGTCTAGTTAGGTGTATGACAGAGGAAAAGAAGAATGCAAAGACAAGGGTGTGTATGAAAGTTCTAAACCAAGTGTGGTCTCAGAGTCTTTAGGGTCATAAGATCCCTGGTAACAATTTTAGAGCTCATCCAATCCATTTGGATATATTTTTCCATAGAAGTTAGTGAACTTCTTGTGAAGAGACAAAATAGGCCTAATAGCCCTACAATTTAGGATAGAGGTGTATGGAAGGCTTGGGGACCCTAGACCTTGAAAATACTTTAGGTCTTCAAAAAGGGTATCTAGATCCTATATTAGTTTTATGGTTTTTTTGGATTATTTAGAAGTAAATCTAGAAAACCCCTTTGCATAGGGCTAATTGGTCAATTAGGCCTAATAGGATCATTTGGAGAGAAGCTTTGAAACTCAACCAAATTGTGGTTGAAGACCTATTAAAATGGGACAAAACTAATGGTAGTTGTCCTTTAAGGTGAAACACAAGAAGAGTGACTCTTGGAGAAGATTTGGAATATTTTTAGGCTCAATGTCTTGAGGCTATTGAGATCCTAGTAGAGGATTGGGATCCTAAGTTGACTAGGGAAAGCAAAGTCCTATCCAGAGCATTAGGTGAACACACCTTGGGGTTACTTCTATCAAACCCTAATGAAATTGAAATGTGATAAGAGAGAAAAGATAGTAAATGACATATTATAGCAGGATGTCAGATTGATTTTGATGATTCTAGGATATAAACTTTATTACAATAGCCAAATTAACTCAGTATCAGTAGATATAATTTTGATGGCTTATAAAATGGTTAAGGAAAATGTTAAGTATAATCTATGCGAAGTACATGCACAAAAGTTTTTGGAAAATGTGAGGAAAATTAAGAAAGATGGGAATAAGGAATTTAGATTTGGATCTTTACTAGTACACATGTATATTCATATAGTGCATAAATTCTCTTGTATGTACCCTAGAGCTTGGAAAGACAGTGAACCCACTAGAATATAGATCACACAGAGCTAGTGAAGACATAATAGTACATGGGTAGATGGTGAGATATTTGTGATGATCATAATCTTGTAGAGATAGGTGAAGGAAAGAGAGGATTCCTAAAGCATACGTAGAGAAGTACAAAGACTCAATCGCTTGGAAAGACAGTGAACCCACTAGAATATAGATCAAACAGAGCTAGTGAAGACATAATAGTACATGGGTAGATGGTGAGATATTTGTGATGATCATAATCTTGTAGAGATAGGTGAAGGAAAGAGAGAGGATTCCTAAAGAATATGTAGAGAAGTGCAAAGAATCAATCTATTTCATGGTTGAAACTAATTGTGTTTTATTTGAGCTAGTACAACCTAGGAAGAAGTGGTTTTATCCTCTGGGATATGAAGTCATTTATGAGCTCTCAACTATGTAGGTTGAACATATTCTATCTGTAGAGATTGATCCATCTGAATAAAGATGGGGAACCTATGAAGAAAATTTAGAAAAAATAATGGAATAACAGCCTAGAGGTGTAAGGAATATGAAAATAGAAAACCTAGTAGATGATCTAGCAGTAAAGGCTGGTATGACAAAAGAGGGGATGAAAGAGGTTAGAAGGAAGATGACATAAAGAGATTCTAGGTTGGTGATCACTGCTCTTGCAGCCCTACCACCTCCTAAATTTGAGAAGGTAATCAGTCCACCCTCTACTATGATTGATATTTCTAAAACTACACCTATACCACCAAAGAAAACATCACAGAGAGAGAAACCTATGGAATTTCCTAGAAGAAACACAAGGTCCACTAAATAGGACTCTCCACCTAAGAAAAAAAAGACATAAGTTGAAGTCAAGGGAAAAGAGAAGAAGGTAGAAAAGAAGGAAGTAGAAGAGAAAAAGGTAGAAGAGAAGAAAGAAGAATAAAAGAAAGAAGAAGAGAAGAGAACTGAGGTGAATCAACTCTGGAAACCTGACATGAAAATATTGGAGAACAAAATAGTTGAGCATGGAAAGCTTATTTCTTTGATCAAATACTATGAGATGTATGACACATTTGATAAAATTTTTATTGAAGACATGGTAATAAATATTTTTCTTTCTTTTGAGAAGAACTTGCTATAAGTTCAAGGTAGTATACCTGAAGAACTCTATGAGAAGCTGGAAATAATGAAGTAGTTATTACAAATAGAAGATGAGACAATCAGAATACAAGAAGTTGAAAATATGTTACTTGTTGTTTTAGTTAAAGATATGGAAAAAAAATTAAAAGATTTAAAACCTTTACTGAGAATTAATTCTAGATTGGTGAAGATAATGCAGAGAAGATATGATGAAGTGGTTGAGGAAACACAAAAGGCTTTGGAAAAAGATAAGATGGATATTGAAATTGAGAATTTCTCACAACCAAAGGCTACTAATCCTAAATCTATTGAAAGAGGTGAGTGATCAAGGATGGATGAAATAAATCTTGATAAGTCAATAGGTGAAGAGACTAGTGAATTTGTGAGTACTAGAAAGCAAACAAATTTATTTTTTTATGGTATTCCTGTGTCCTTGGATACCTCACAGGATGAGAGTGAACCTTTTGGGAAGGATACCAAAATAGAAGGAAACCTTGTTCCTAAAATGGAAGAGAAAGATGAACATAAAATGAGAGAAGTTGAATTAGAGAAGGAGACAGTGATTAAATTCTAAGAGAAATAGGATACTCATACATTTGTTTCTTCATATTTTTTGTTGGAAAGTGAAGATAATAATCTAAAAACTGATGTTGAGAGTGTGGATGAAGATAAGTTGATGAAGCTATCCTTCATCACATTTGCTAAAGTGAAGGAGATATTTGAGTAGAAAGGTGAGAAGAATTCAAGGGTAATGGAAAGAGAAGTTGATACTTTAAACAAACTCCTACCTATACCTTTTTATTTCCAATCAAATGACAGTGAAAATAACTTGAACAAAGTGTTGGATGACTTTGACAGTCATTATGAGTCCTTGGAGAAGATTGTTGAAGAGAAAGAAGAGAAGAAGTACCTTGCAAAGAAGGTGGAGGAAATATGCAAGTCTATCTCATGGGACTTGTGAATATTGAAAAAAACCATATCAGAGGCAAGAAGATGTGTATCACATGGAAGGAAATTATATAGTTACTATATAAATCTTGACAAACATCTAAAAAACATTGAGGAGATTATAGTTAAGGACAGACTAAATCTGGACAAGATGATGGACAGTTGTGAGACCTCTTCACACTCGATATTAGAGTTAGACAAAGAACTATCTAGGATATTGGACAAGCTGAGTATTTTGGATACAGGGAAAGGGAGAGTTGTGGGAAGACTTGGTATGCTGAAGAGTTTAGTCACTCATAACTTATCAATTCTGGAGACACATCTTTCTAACATGGAGAAGAAAATTCAGGCCCTTGTAGAACATATGCCTACTGAGATAAAGGAAATAGATACATCTTCATTTTCACTGAATGGGTTGATTCATGTGAGTTAGATACTGGTGAAGACTTGGTTAGAGGAAGTGAAGATCTTAGAGAGCTCATTCCAAGATGTATTAAAGATGGTATAACTTTTTGGTAAGCAATAACACAATTTTGTTATGTATTATATGTTTTTGTATACCTTTGCCATTGATTTAAAAGGGGGAGAAGAGAAGAAAAATGTATAGAACTAGTAGACATATATGTAAGGAGAAGAGAAGAAAATTTATAGAATAGATATATAAAGGAGATAAGAATAATTGTGTATATCTTTTTGGTATTGACACTTAGTTATTTTTCACTAAGTGTTGTCATCAATGCCAAAGGGAGAGATTGTTAGCAAGTGATTCATTCAGGAGAACTATGGAGCACTTGAGGGTTGTCATTAATGGAAACACATCTGGTATAGATGGTCTCTTGGAGTAGAACACGGTTTTGGAGATTGGATTGCAAAATGACTAAGTACATAAAGAAGATTTACATAGTATGGAAGAATAGTTTTGATCAACGAAGATAGTATATGATGAATGGAGATATGAGAGATTAGAGGAATATATTTTGGGATGTGTATGAACTTTTGTTAAGGTCTCTTGAGTTTTGGTGTTGATCATAGTGAGATACATATAGTTGAAGATATGCAAAGATAGAGTAATAGTGATACAAGGCAGATGAACAGTCAAGATTATTTAGGGAGTATAACGTGAAGTCCAAACGTGCTAGGGTGGATATGGATTTTGGGTTACCTATGATTTGATAGTGTATGGTTGCCGACTTGGTAATTAATTTTTTTATAAGTCTTAATTCTATTTTGTGATGTAATTGGAAGCTGACTGGGTAATGAAATAAGATATATATATGGAGAGTTTTTGAGAAGCGAAGTATGAGAATATGTATGGATGTGAGATTATATGGATGTGATGCATTGATGCATTGTGATGTCAGAATTAGATATATAGTGATGTGACCTACAACTAGAACTACCTAAGCATAGCAAATGCTTGTTTGTTCATTCTTGAGAAAAGCATTGTAACATAATAGTATTTCTGATTGTATGAGTAGTTTTCTTAGTATACCTTTATAGGTTTTTGTATTCCCCTAAAAGAGAATTGTACTAATGTAATATTCATATCATAATAGGGATAGGTCTCCTAATAGGGACACAATACTTTTAGTGTATATTTGTGGGTACCATCCCCACTGGGGTTTTCCCTTGGCTAGGGTTTCCTTGACATCAATTAATGGTGTTATGAGTTATGTTTTGTGTTTTTATGTTCTTTTCATTCTAGTATTTATTTGGTTAAGTTGGAAAATAATTGGTTCATGTTTAAAGTGTTGTAATACCGATTCACCCCCCTCTCAGTATTACTTAATCCTAACATTTTATTCCTCCACTAGTATAAAGTTCTTCTAAACTTTGATTAAAATAAAATTATTTTAATTTAATCATCTTTCCCCTTTTTTATAATATTCCTTTTTTCTAATATTTCTCTAGTCTTGATTAAAAGATGGATTACCTCTAATCATGTGCACAATCATAGCCAAATCTTCATATATTTTATTCTCTAATCATTTCAATTTCCTCTTTCCATCTAAACATGAAGTTTGACTTTTGTATGCTTTGCCTTTTTATCCTAGCCACTCATTTTTTCTTCCTCTTCATCTTAGAAACTTCCCTTTTGCCTCTTAATATTTACCTTCCATTATTTTTCCTCTTAATCATTTCCATCCATTCTTTAAGTCATTCTATTAAAAGGAGTCCTCACTCCCCATTTTCAACTAATAGTAGCATAAGCATTCTTGAGCACTTGCATTCATGAGCACTTGAACACTTAAATATTTGAGCAATCTTGCATTCTAGTTGGATAGTTTGTTGCATTTTCATCTTATCTTAGATTTAATTTCTTGCATTGCAGCTTAGATTTCATTTGGTTAGCTTAGTTTTAATCTTGCATTGTCATTCTTAAATTTGACATTGCATTCTCATTTAGATTACTATTGCATCTTCATCTTCATCATTGTGAAGTTTGGGGATATGTTCCTTATAATTTATCTCAAATCATTGACTCTCTTATCCTTTATCTTGCATCATAGTGGGATTTATTTTATTGTGTTGGGAGAGAACACTTAGAAAACCTCTAAGATAAAATCAAATAAGGTTGATTGGGTGCCCTTGTTTTAGCTCATCAGAGGTTGTAGTGGAAATTTTAGTTGCATTTCAAGTTTATTAGCATACTTTGATTACTTCATATTTGTTGTATTTCCATGCTTTTATTTGTTGTGCATCTTCAATTATTTTGATTGCATACATTTTGGCACGCCTGGTGGGGCCCACAACCTGATTTTGTTCCATTTTTTTGTATTTTACAAGTTTTTCTATTGGATTGACAGATAGGAGTCTCTGCACCTACAAAGGCATATTTGAATGAGAGTGTCTTGATGCCTACATAGGCATCTCTGACATAAAGGGATTTTCCTCTTTTGCATAAGAATTTTAGGGCTTTTAATCTACATTTTCAGTCATCTTAGGGTTATTTCTTGTTGTATTTTGACATTATAAGCACTCTTATGCATTTTCAAGTTGATTATAATTCAAAATTTTACAAACTCTTATCATTATTTACTTTCTATCATGGACAAGCGTCTTTTCCTATAGGTGGGTGTCTCTAACGGACATGTGTCTCTAATAGAAAGGTTTATTATTGCATATTGCATCATACTTTAGGGTTTTTATCTACACTTATAGGAATTTTTAGAGGCACTTACATTCTGCTTTTCACAATAGACGGTATTTTAGAAGATTGTATTCTTTTAGGTTTTTTTTTTTGCAAGTTTTAGTGCCTTTTTTGCATTCTGGCCTACATAGGTGTCTCAACCTATAGACATGCATCTTTCATAGATAGCCATCTCTACCTGCTGACAAGTGTAATCACATTAAAATAGTCATCTAAACCCTAGAACCCCAATCTCAACAATTAATCAAGAAACCCTGATATTGATTATTCTAAGTCCTAAATCAAACAAGAAATTCATCAAATTTGAACTTATTTGACCTAAACCCTAGGTCCTAATCGATCATCTTACTTGATTAATTAATTAATCCCTAAAATCAAAATACATTGGAAAATAAACCTTATGTTAATTATTTAATTGATATTCTAATATATTAATTAAATAAAATTACAAGTTTTTCAGTTAAATAAAAAAAAGGAGTTAAATTAATTAATAAAAACATAAATATGCATTCAAAATCATTTAAATTATTAAAAATTCATATGACATCATCAAATCTAGTTAACTAATTTATCATTTTGGAAACAATCCAGTTCCACTTAGTTAACTGATTCTCCATTGTTTATCATCTTGGAAATATTTTAGTTAACTAAAAACTGAATATGGAAGTTTCCAGAAAGACTGATCAGTCAGTTCAGTCAACTGACTCTATTGACCAATCACATCACTTGCACATGGATTTTGCTTCTTCAATCAAATCTGAGTCACTCTTTTCTTTCGATCTTAATCATCGATTCGAGAGAGATTTCTATAAAAGAGAAACTCTTTTCCTTCATAGGGATCCTAATTTTTGCATCCTTATTATGCAATTTTTCAGTTTTCTTGCATCTTAGCTTTAATTGTTAATTTGTTTTGAGCATGAAAACAACATAATTTAGAGCACATTTTGAATTTGGGTTTTAAAAAGAATATTAAACACTTCAAATTGGTGCTTTAAACTGAATCTAATTAGATCGTTTTAACCACAAATTTACATTTTGCATGTAGTTAATCAATCATTTAGATCAATCATCTAGATTAAATCCTTCATTTAGAATAGTGTGTAGTCACTGAGCTTACGATGACCTGAGAGCAACCTCATACTCTTCCCTACTAGAAGGCAATGGATCGGTTTAGGTTAGTGTAGTTGTTTAATGTTTTTAGATTCTTGGTTTTCTAACCTGCCAACCATCTAATGATCTATTGAAGTGTGTGTTTGTCATGTAGCTTGCAGGTACCCATTTTCACATGCATATTTCTAGCACCCACCATGGGGCTTGAACCTTACATTGAGATAAACCCTACCTACACCTTCATTTTGAGCTAAATCTGATCCCACCATCGCGTCAAGGTCATCATTTTGGTTCAAAATGACTATAAATACGCCCATGTCTGCCCAAAACTGAATCTATGGCAAAAAAATTGCAAATAGAGGTCCTATGGCCTCTACACACAAATTGAGGCACATCTCTTACACGCAGACCAAGGAATATTTTTTAAAAAAAAAAATTATTTGTCTGTATTTTTGGGTTTTGTCTAATCTACCTTCGCATTCACTGTGCATTTGATTTCAATAGTCATAACCCAACTATCAAGCTTGATCACCAAGCCACATCCCACGCACAACACTTTGTTTTATTTGTAATGTCAAACTTTTGTATAAAAACAAATTAAATCTTCCCACCCTGGAAAATGTGGGATTAAAAACTGCCAAACCCTCCACACATCTGTTCCACCACTGTGCCACCACCGCTTCCTCCCTGCATCACCGCTTCAAACCCTCCACTTCTGCTACATTGCTGATCACCTCTCTTCCCTCCCCCTCACCACAACCTCCCTTCTACCTCCCTTCATCTTCTCCCCCATGCGCTACTATTCTCCCATCCCTCCCAACCCACATCTTTCACTCTGCCTAGCCTTTTGCATCTTCCTCCACCTCCCAACCTACATCACCACTCACAGCCACTCTGTGTGAGCTGCCCTAACCCCGCGCAAGCTACCCATCCTAAATCACACCCACCACTTCCTACATTCATCCCTCTACCTTCTCCCTGCCACCTCCCCTTCTCCCCCACACAGCTTCGCAGTCTGCCACTCCACCCAAATCCTGCCCCAAAATCATTACCTAGCCCCGTGTAGTCCCAAACCCGACCACCTCCACCCCACTCGCTTCAAATCCTTCCTCCACATATTCCATTAATTTTTTTAGACCAGTTAGCATAGAAATCAGGCAACCTTCATTATAAAGCACAAGATGATAGCTTACCGAGTGAATGTAGGGTCAATGAACGACTTTGGAAGAAACTAGTGTAAGACATCTTCAAATTTCACACATGCGGAAAAAGTTGACTTGGATAAATTAGAAGCTTCCCTCCTCTTTCCAAGAATTCACTCGCTCTAAATCATCCTCCTCACAACCACCACCAGAGCCCACCTTAGCCAAACAGCCCTCCAAATGGGCTAATAACAAACTGACACATGTCAAATAGGCTACGTCATTGCCACATAAGTAGAGAGGAATACTTTTGTATTTTAAAGTTGACGGCCAGATAACCATCATTTTATAGTGATACTCAAATTTTTTGACGGCCTCCAGACCGTCAATTTTGGCATAGTGAACTAATGACATCAGCATGGAGTTTTTAAAATCTTTGCCTTCACCATATGTAGTTTTAAATTGGCAGTCCGACTTCAAACCCCCATATCTCACTCATTGTAGGTCCTTTTTGGGAGCAATTTTTTTTTAATTTGGGGTAGAATTTTGCAAAGATCACTGTGGTGGGATTAGTTTTTGTTTTTTCTTTCTAGATTTACTAGAAATTATAGATTTTCATGACTGTACCTTCTTAATCCTCTATTTTGTAGCTTCCGGGGCCTCGTACGAGCTCATACGTAACATTTTTGGATGAATTTTTTTAAAGTGCGTTATTTTTTGTCTAGTTTCTAAATATGCAATCAGATTTATAATTTTATGATTTTTCTAATGCTGATGAGTTTTGGGCTTTGTTTTTCTCCAGATTATCTTATTGGTTTCAGCCTAACAATGGTTTGCAGAATGTTAAAAAAGAAGACTAAAACATAGACTACTAATGAATCATCTTGCAAGTTGCCTTGATTGATAGAACGCTAAACATTGTGCTTGCATATTGTTTTTGTTTTATTAAAATAGGAATGCGCATGCAACACTTTTTAAAATGAACTTCTATCTGGTTTTAGGGATGAAAATAATGTTAGGAAACTATGCTCTCACCCTTTTGGGATGATCAGAAATACAGAAACATTATTGTCATCTTCTTATTATGTTTGAAGTGTCTTCTAGTTTTTGAAATACCAAGGAATTACATGGACGTATCCTCTCCCCTTTCCTTCACGGATCTTGGGTGAAAGAGAAATCCATACAAATCCTTTAGCATGGCTACCTCCCAAGAGCTTTAATAGAGCCGGTGAGAGAGGATTGCCCAACCGGTAACAAGCTAAAGCCAAGCCTTCTAAACCGGTATATAAAAGATGTCATTGTGATTAATCTCATAGTGAAAAGGTGTTGATTGTGTTATACCGGGAAGAAGATCTCCCTCAGTACCTTTGTGGTGCGTTAAAACCTACATAATGTAACTTCTATAGGCTGGGAGGCCTCCATAACTGAGCTAATCTGCTGCAAGTATAACCACCTAAATGGATGCCTTGACTAAATAACTTTGTTGTAGTATCCAAAAACCCTCTATCTGTTGGCACAGAAGGTTAGAGACTGACTAAGATGTCCCACATTTTCATAGCTCTTATTAGATACAATGGTCCCTTGGGAAGAGATGCCCCTTCAGATTCAAAGATTGGTGTGCCTGAGAAGTGAGTGCACTAGAAGGAGGAGCTCGTGCCTCCAAGCTTCTAATTTGTCCGCTATGAGTAGGCATGGCTGAACTTTAGTTCAAATGGGAATTCAATAGATATTGCCCTGGCTTACCTAGGATTGTGGTTTGTCTATTATTTTTTTTTACAACAAAATAATCTCCATGATGTGTTTTGCATGAGTGTTTACTAAAACAACAACAACAATAAATCAATCAATCAATCAAACAATCTGGAAAACTATACACTTTGGATATTAGTCTATCTTTTCTCATCTGAAACTTTAACGATATTGTCAAAACTCTGTCGAAACTCTGTCAAATTTTTTTCAAAAACTTGTCAAAAATTTGTCTTTCATCAGTCTATCCTAATACATTTCGTCTGTTCTAAAATTTATGTTGTCATAACAATTCTTCTAGTTCATATTTTAATATGATCTATTTTCAGTCCAACCTATCATTGTCTTGAAATCTGATGTTGTTTCACTTGTCCAATTGACCGATTCCTTTATTCAATCTTATCATCTTTTTCTACAATGTCCTTATTCTAGGTTGTGAGAGCAGGTTCATTAACCTTGACTCAAGATCAGAGTCTTTTTCTATCTCTTCCTAGGTTAGACATTTATCTCTTGGTCTCTTTATTCTTGGACTTGGATACCACTTTAGGTACCATCATAGTGTCGGTCAAGCGAATCAACTTATCTTATGCCTGTGTGAACTAGAAGTCATTTTAGGAAATTTCATGAGGGAAATAAACAAGGATTCCCATTTGAAGACAACTCCTTGTTTGGAGAGAATCCTCTTTTTGAGGGAGATCCTCAAATTCCTCCTAGAACACAAACCCTGAGGCACAAGTTACCTAGTCCTAAGATGTCAAAAGAAAGACAAGGTAGAGGTAGGTCTCAATAGAGAGACCTCTCTAATGTTGGAATTATATAGAGATGATGTACTAAGAGGGGAGGGGTGAATCATTACCTCTAAAACTTTTCTTGGTTAACCCATTAACCCTTAATCATTAGTTTGTAAATTATCTTATCTAACTATTCATATTTCTTTATGTATATGCAATCATATCATAAGCTCTTTTAGTATGTAACCATAACAGAAACATTCATGAAAATAGATAACACATAACACAAGATATGATATCACAGAAAACTCCTGTTGGGAAGTAAAAACTGCGGTGGGGATTGTTACCCACAAGACTTCACTATCTGAAGATAAGAAGGGGCTGGTTAAGGATTACAATTGGTCACTTCTGATGACCTACCCTGTTAGGATTATTACAGTGGAGACCTATTAAGATCTACTTCATTTGAAGCTTTAGCAACACTGTTAAGTGTGCACTCTGTTAAGAGATTTGTAAAGAACTATTAAGTCCACCTTCTACAAAAGGATTTTAGATGTGATGCACTTGTTAGAATGCAACTACATAAGTCTTTGATATGATGATGTATGCAATCTCTAATTGCTAATAATATATCCTATTAAGCTTCATACATATAAGTAATCATCCTTCCATGATTGAATAATACCTTTTTCTACTCGTCGGTAGCCTCTGTGTGTTCTTGACAACTGATGTGTTCTGTTTTGAACTTTGCATGAATTCTACCTTCTGCTCCTTAGATGCTCTTCATGGATATCAAAAATAATAAATTCATAACTCACAATTGAGTTTGAACATCTATTTATACTAGTTTAGGCTCAATTCTTGATTCATGCATCACAGGTTAACTCTAGATCCAACATTTACAACTTGACCTTGATCTTTAGTTAGGTATATTTTAGATCCGTTAGGATGCTTTAAAACATTTACATAAATCTTGGTTGACCCTCAAGTTATGATTTAAAAAAAATTAAAACTCTCTAAATAGAATTACATTGCTTTATCCGTCGTGTAAAACTTAGATCCACTATTTGCAGGTTCTTTAACTGACTGTCGGTTCTGATGGTCGATTTTCTTGGTCACTGGTGTTCCTTTCTTGAACTTGTCATCGGGTATGCCTTTTCTTTTCCTGTTAGGTTTTTTCTAAAAACTGTGTCCCCGGTGATGCTTGTAGTCGTTGGTGATGCTTTTCGATTCTATACTTAGTATTTTTCATGACCTCTATGTTCTGTTGGGTATGCTCACTGTTTGCCGGTAATGCTTGAAGTCTGCTGGTGATCTCTGTAGTCTGCCGGTGATCTCTGTCAATGTTTTTCACTAAGTGTGCTAATGGAAAAATAATGTCATCAAACTCCCCCTTTGACATTAGTATCAAAAACATGATATGTGCAACATACTGAGTGTATTAGTATGTACACCTGTGTATACTCTTTCCTTAGTCATTTGAATGACTCCCCCTTTGTATATGTCAGTAAGTGTAAGTATATAGAAAAGTATAGTATATATATATATATATATATCCTTATGTACTTTTCTTTTTCTCCCTTTTTTGATATAAATATTGTACATGACTATATACATTTCCTTTCCTCCTTTTTTGATTCTAAAGGAAAAGGTACTTATAGCTTTTCAAAAAGGTGGGAATGTGAGGACTTGATCTCCTCCATCATCTTTTCCCATTTCTCCTTTAGCATTTCTAGAGCCATGTGCTCCAGTGATATTCTTACTTGAAGATCATAGATGTTGTCTACTACAAACATCTTGGGGGTTGCTATAAGATTTCTTGCATAAGAAATATGCTGCTGTAAAATAGTAAGATTAGGCAGAATGTGTGCCTGCAGTTCAGTAATCTCACCTCTGAATTGTGTTTCAGCATCCCATATTTCTTGCCTTAGCCTGTTTGCCTCTATGACTGTGTCATGATGTGCCTTTATGCTATCAGCATGTGAGGTTAGGCTTTGTGCACTGGTTGTGATGTTATGATCTATTTCTGCTAGTTTGTCACTATTCACTTTTGCAAATTTATCAAGTGTGCACATATTTTGAACTAAGACGATTGCTTCAGCAATCATTGGCTCTAATTCATCAGTGAGTTTAGAGAGCTTTACCTTGTTCAATGCCACTTCTTGGCTGATTTTATCAATTAACTTGAATTGATATTTCTTTTCTGCTAGTTCTTCCATTGCTTGTTCTGCATCTATCCCTTGCTCTGTGATGGCGTCGGTAAGAACAGCAATTTGTTCCTTTACTGTAGCATTTTCTTCAGGTTTCACTTCAGGAAAAATTTGTTGGAGTATCTCTTTTGCTTTTTTAAGTGCCAATGTTTCCCTATTCTCTTGTATCATTTTCTTTTGTATGGCTATTCTCTGACATAGCACTCCAAACTCTTGAAGTTTGTCACTGTCCAAAGTGGTAATGTCCCAGTTTGGAACTTCAATGACTTCATCTAGTGTCACAGCCAATATGTCTTTCTTTACTATTTTCTTCTTCTTCTTCTTTGGCTAGGTGGTAGATTGATGTACCACCATCTGTAAGGTGTGAGATTGGGTTGACTTTGTGGGTGAGTGTCGAGAAGATGAGGCATCCTTTTGTACCTGTTCTTTGTCCACCGACCAGTTTGGTGAAGACATATCCTCATGTGCCTTGGGTGTATCAACAAATGAATCTTATTTTATTTTTATACCTTCATTTTTCTTGACTCCCTCAATCTTATCTTGTTCTTCAACCTTTCTCAATGTTTCATTAGTTTTGTCATTTTCCCCTTTGTTTTGATCTTTTCATACATCTTGTTGATTATCGGTTGCATCTTTCATTTCTGTATTTGTATCCTTGGGTGTGTTTGATGCAACTTTGTTTTCATCTGTACCCATGTCCTTGGGTATATGATCATCTTTTTGAGATGATTTATCTTGACTTGACTGTATATCAATAGCATCTATTAATATATTCATGTTTGTTGGTGTATTGACTGTTGCAGTTTCAATAACTATGTCCTATCCGTCGGTATTACCCTTTGTAGCATTGATGTCTTCATCTTTTTGAACCTCTGCTGCAGGGTCTTTTTCTGTAATGGTATTGACAATGTTGTCTAACCATGAATCATCATTTATATCAACATCTAAGTTACCTTTTATTGACATTTCTTCTTTGGTAACTTCTTCATCCTCCAAGTTT
>MU226533.1:2225333-2243736 GCA_018584345.1 Thuja plicata
TAAGTTTTGAGGATGTGTGATAGACATGTCATCTTTCTCTAAAAAGGAAAGACAATGAGGGGCTATGAGATGCCCTACCATGTTCTAAAATTTGTCTTCCTCCAAGTTTATAGGAACAGTGGTCTCACACAAGGCTTTTTCCAGGATCTCCTTTTGATTAGGAGATAATTTTGACAACTCCAAAATTGATATTTTTTCTGGAGTCTTTTGTAATTGATCCACCAAACTATAAGGCTTTGTTGTGGGTGGTATTTGTTTAGCCAAAATAGTTTGTGTTTTAGGGCCAATAGTAATAGGAGTAACCCCTTGTAGGGTAACCTTGGAGGCTTGCCCCGTTGTGATGGCATTAGCGGATCCTTGAATAGGTTGATCTTTAACCACAACAACATTGATGGTATTGTCATAAGTATGAGCAAAGTTAACATTATGACTGCCTCTTGCATTATTTTCACTGTTTCCTCCATTGTTTGAATTAGAAGATTCTCCTTTTTCATGTTTATAGAAAGGAGTTTTAAAGGCTGTGTGATCTTCATTAGTTTGAGGACCATCCACTTTTATCACACCATTGTCTATGAGATCTTGTACCACATGTTTGAGATGCAAGCAATCATTGGTCTTATGTCCCTTATTTCAATGATAGTCACAATGGTTGTTCTCATTCCACCAGTTTGGCTTGATGTGAGGTTCATGGTTGTGCCATTGGTAAGTCAATAAGTTTATTCAAAATAAGTGTCCTTAATGCATTCTCTAATGGTTCACCCAAATTAGTGAATGTCCTTTTGGGTGTAGGTGCAAAGAAAGGTTTAGTCTTGGGAGTCCCTTGATTATTCCCAAAGTTATTATTAGTGTTGTTGTTGTTGAAGGGCACTTTAGGTGCCTGACTCACATTATTGTCTTGAGCTGAGTTTTGAGTGATATTGAAAGGGGTGGCCTTTAAAGTGTTAGCCTCCACCACTCCATTGTTAACCACTCCTTTATTGTTATTCTTCATCCAAAATCAGTTTTTTTTGTTGGAATTTCGATTTTAATTAGTATTGGAGGTATTGCTATTGTTGTTATTCTTGTTATCATTGTAAAGTTTGATTTCTCCACTTTTTATCAACACTTCTTCCATTTTCACCCCATTCTCAATTAGGTCTTGGAATGATCTAGGACATTGTATCCTTAATCGATAGTTCATTTCATGATTCAAGCTGTTTACAAAAATATCCATCTTTTCCTTTTCAGGTACACTTTGAGGGTATCTAGCAAATACCGCTCTCCATCATTGTAGGAAAAGTAGGAATCCCTCTCCTTCTCTTTGTTTAGTGTTTCATATATTAAGCATTGTAACCTCATGTTTGATGTTATAGGAATAGTGAGTTACAAACTTAGAGGCCAATTCCTCAAAGATTCGAATGTCAGAGGGTAACTTTGAAAACCACTCCATTGCCATACCTCCCAAACTTCTAGGGAATAACCTCATAAGGTAAGTTGTGTCATGAATGAACTCTAGACTTAGGGCACAAAATTCCCTTAAGTGATCTTGAGGATCATATGTTCCTTCATATTTTTCATATTTAAGATAAATATCATTTGTTAGAAATGGTATCATGATTAGAGACTTATCAAATGGAAATGGACACAAAGCTTTGATAGAAAAGGGTTTAGGAGCCCCACTTTATTTTATTGTGTCCAATTGCATCTAGAAAAGTTGGAATTGTTTGTTCATGATGTCAATGGGATTAGCCTCAACTTCTTCTTGTTTGAGTTTGGTGACATCATAATCATGTGGAAGTTTGAGACTCATTTGTGCAAGGTCTAGAAAGTACTTCTCCTTGTCTTTTTCCAACAATTTTTCCATAAGTTTCATGAATAAAGGGCTTTGCATAGCCTCATTAACCTTTTCATCAGTTAACTCCTCATCATTAGGGTCAATGTTACCCCCATTGTTGGTATTGTTCATCCCTTGATTGTTAGGGTCCATGTTTGTTCCTCCATTGGTATTATTGTTGGATCCTTTGTTGTTAGGATCAACATTTCCTTGTTTGTTCATATCCTTGTTCACATGATTGATCTGATTGGGATCTATATGGCCAAATGGGAAAGACATCCTCAGTTCTACTTCTTTAATGGGTTCTTGCAAGGGTCTTGAAGAGAAAGGATCACCCAGAAAAGGACACTCTTGCCTTAGATAAGATCCGTCTAGTTGTAGGGTAGTCTTGATGTAATGGGATCGAGTAAAAACTGACATTAACATATATCAAATGAAGATCTTATGTTTTTAACTCACTTAAATGATCAATCTATGGATAAATTTGCAAAATGTCCAATAATGGTGGATTCTGATCCAGTTAAGTATTCATAGAGGTAAAATGTCCAAAAGGGTATCCAAAAATGAAACTTTCTTGTTTTCAACCCCTCGACATTTACCCACTATTTTCCCTTTTAAATTTATGGGTGGCTCTTACCTGCATGTAGGTGGCCTTTAATTATTAGTACACGGTCACTGGAATCTCTGTACACAGTGCTCTGCAGTTAGCAGGCCACATTTTCCTGTTGATAGACGGTTTTAAAATATTTATACACGACACTTTCCAGTGGCTTACGCAGCTGTTGAATGATTTCAAGTGGCATTTTAAGATTTATAAGCACCCCAGTTTCATTTGAATGTGGCTCTAAAATGATGGTACGCGGCCCTTTGCTGATCAAAGTTGATTTTATCAATTTTTTTTTGTATTTTTTGGATTTAAAAATTTAAGGGCTTTGATCAGATTTGTCAAAAATGATTCTTGCATGAAAACAAAGTACAAGCTCAACACACACATCAAAATTGTACCATATCCCTAAAACCACACTAAAAGTGTATGTTCTTAGATGTTTTTACAGGTTTGTACAAGAATTTCTTCCAAATAATCTACCTTAGAGTCAACAAATTTGGCTTTTAATAATGGCTCTACCAAGGTAGGTCTGCTACTTTATCAAGGTCTCAAATTATTCCGGTCTAAATCTTGACAAGATCCTTTACCCCCTTGCGGGCTTCCCACATGCACAAAAGTATGATTTTGTGCAATCTCGAAGGACTACTAGAGGAAGTGAGGATGGCTTGCACAAGTTTTAGTCACTTTCCAATTAAGGAAAAGTGCATTTATTTATAGTGGGTCAAACGACATCGAGGTAAAAGTGAATATCTCCCACTTTGGGTCATTCCCTCTCACCGTCCTCATAAGGCAATTCTCAGGAGGCAGGCCCTTTAAAGCTCTAATTAGCTAGCATGTATATGGAAAGAAAAAACTAAACTCAGTCTAACAAGTTTGGGAATCTGATTCACTCAAAGAGTGAAGAGCATATCCCTATTGCCTTTCTTTGTTCCAAACACCTCAAGAAGAATTGTTCATTTTCAACCTCTTGACAAGGAGGTTCTTAAAAATGAGATGTGTGGTTCAATTAATCCTCCCTTTCTTTTTACCACCCAAACTTGACACTTTTGGATTTTTGATCAACTTTGAAAAGTTGAGAGCATAAACCTAATGTCTTGTTTGAACAAAAAATAGTAGGGTGTCCCTAATTATGCTAGATTCAAAGAATTTTCCACAAGTTAAGTAATGCAAGCTTGATTAGATAAATATCTAATTTTCTAAGCTAGCAAGGCTAGGCGCATTTTTGAGTGATTTTGGCTTATTTTCACTCACCTAGTGGCGATCGTTCCCACTCTGGCTCCTCCAACATGTTAGTCAACACAAAGAGAGACAAAGTGAAGAAAAATTGGAAAAACTTAAAATGACAAACTCCCTCCTAAAAGCTCTTTTAATGAAAATATTATTAAACCAAAGAAAAACACAGAGAGTTAGAATAGTGAGCAAATCAATAAAAACCTAATTTAAAGCAAAAGCATTTACGCGGCATTTAATAGCTAAAAGGTAGCATTTAAATGCTAGTACGCGGAAATAGAAACTTGCTAAGCAGATTTTAAATCCTAGTAAGCGGATTTTAACCAATCACAAGCAGCTAAACAAAATTAACAGGTGGCATAGAAAGTATAAGAAGTGGCCAAAGGTTGTTAGTAAGCGGCTCTTGAAAAATAGTAGGTGGCACACTTTATCTAGCTAGCAACACACTTTATCTAGCACGCAGCTAAAGAATGAAAGATGGAGATGAAAGAAGCTCCATAGGCGGCATTTTATTGTTTATAGGTGGCTCTGAATATTGCATAGGCGGCTCTTCTCCTATTTTCTGCAAAATAACACCAAGAACAAAGCAAAACACACAAAATATTATGATAAAAACATTAGCAATGAGGCTTAGATCCCCATGGTGGGCGCCATTTATGTGTGTAATATTAACACCTTCATGAAATTAGGACAACACTTTCATGAAATTAGGACTAATAACAACAACTCTATGGAAAGAAAATATGATTTAATCTAAGAATTGAAGCTAAAAATCCATATCATCTCATGGTTCTTTATCTAAGCTTTGTTAAGAGAGTTCTTAGGCTTAATCTCTCTCAAGGACAATCCTAGAACGAGAAATAAATGATAAACAATGCTCAAATCTAGCTTTAAAAGGTTCAAAATGTTGCAAGATGTGTTAGAAAACAACAAATGCTCCTAAACATGATATACTAAATGCTATGCAAATGTTGAAATGTGATCAAAAGCTCTCAAATGCTCTCCATATGCCTATAAGGATGCTTTTGCTCTTGAAACTCTTGGATCCCAAACACAAAGGAAATGGCTTGTATTTATAGCATTTTCCCAAGGGTAGGGGATAGAGTGAGTTGATCATGATCAAATTTTGGTTAAGTCAAAAGCTTTGAGGTGTTCTCAAATGGAGGGAAAGTTGGTTGGTTGTCTCAAAGAAATTAGGAATTAAATAACTCAATAATTTAATTAATTTAGCTATGGAAGGGTGAATGGGTTGGATTTGATCTTTTTGATTTGAACTATACAATTGAAAAATCAATTGCATAATTTGATTAATCCCTTTAGGATTGAATTTAATTATTTTATTTCATGATTATTTGATCTTTTAATTTGATTTGATTTTTGTCCTCTTGATTTGATAAATGTCCATTTGTTTTGCATTGAGATGATATTTTAAGGCATTTGGCTGAGATTTATAGTTTTGAATGCTTGAGATACACCTGGTCAATTTTAGGTGTCTACACATCCCAACAAATCTATGATGATAACTTTGTTAAATCCAATACAACATTAGAAGATGAACAAATAGAAAGATCCACTTTGGATTGGTTAAATAAGGAACCTGAAAATAATGAACTTGAACAACATGTAATACCCCCAGAAAAATTTGGAGTGGGGTATAAGGTGGCTTGTAAAATGGGTTATTCAGGTAAAGGACCCATTGGATGTAATCAAAATGGACTTAAAGAACCAATCTCTATTTAATACAAATGACCTAGAGACACAACTGGTCTAGGGTTCTTATCAAAGAAAGCACAAAGAGTAAATAATTAACTAGATAAAGGAAAGAGACATCAGGTTCATGAAGAGAAAAACACAATAGTAGAAAGAACTAACATACCCAATGGAAAGTACAATGATTCAGATGATTTTGATGTAGAGGATTGTATCCTTCCCCCAATCCTCCCAATATTTTGGCTCTTCTCTTTGACAAAGATACACCCCATGTCAACGCTACTGAAGAGCATATAATAGAGGAATCACCAAGTACTTTTGATTAGTCGGAGTCCAGTACATCTGAACAAGCTAAAGAAGAAAGCAGTCTAACCATAGTAGAGTTCTTAGGTAGAACTCATCCAAATTAGGGGAAAAGAGTAGATTTCACCCAGGTCCTTGATATGAAAACTAATGATGAAATGGACTCCCATGAATATGAATTTCACAATTTTTCATGAGACAATTTAGACAAAGAGGTGGACACAATTCAATAATGTGTACCCACACCCGATGTAGTTGAAGGCTTAGAGGTTAGGTTGAACAAATTAGGACCTCCTATTTCTGACATGGGCTTTGATGATGTCGTTATAGCTCTTTCTAATTTGAACACGTCTATACAAGGTTCAGGTCTAGGACTCTACTTAACATTCATCATCTATGATGAACATACCGTGAATGCCCTCGAACCCATTGAACCTTTGCCACTAAAGCATCCATAACTCATTGATTGGTCCTTACATGGAAAACCTGCTAAAACACCCACATTCCCCAATGACTATGCTTTATCCTTCTATATTAACGTCACTAAACCTGTCACCTCTTCCACCAGTGAACCTAGCGTGAGCATGATGGAAGAAGACATCAAGTATCTCAGTCATAAGATAAGCATGAAAAAAAGAAAAGGGTCTAAAGGCGAAAACCACATTGTGGCAGTTTCAGAATCCAAAATAGTAAAAAGTAAAGACTCATCCAATGGTAAAAACCTCTCTGAGGTGCTTTAGGATGGGATTCTTGATGTCTTTCCTAGTCATTTATAGGAATGATCATCAGTGATCATAGAGCTAACCCAACCAGTGAATATTGGTACAGAAGAAAACCCACACATCATTCATGTGGCTAAATCTTTGTCTGCAGAAGAGCTCAAGGAATTCATAGAATTATTTAAAGAGAAGAAGATAAAATTTGCATGGACATAAAAAATATGCCTTGTTTAGATCTAGATCTTATCATGCACCATCTCTCAATAGCTCCTGGAGTAAAACCAGTAAAAAAAAAACTCAAAAAAATGCAACCTCATGTTGCATTACTTATCAAGGCTGAACTGGAAAAACTACTCAAAGTTGGATTCATCCAAGCTATTGATTATGTAGAATGGATTTCCAAAATTGTACCAGTATCAAAGCCAGACAAATCCATCAGAGTCTGCACTAATTTTAGTAATCTCAAAAAATCTTGTCCAAAGGATGACTTTCCTTTGCCTAATATTGACATGATTGTAGACATGACTTCTGGGTATGAAATGCATTCTCTCATGGATGGTTTCTCAAGGTAGAACCAAATAAAGATTACTCTAGAGGATCAAGAAAAGACTACCTTCACATGTACCTGGGGAACATTTTGCTGGAATGTCATGCCTTTTGGTTTGAAAAATGCAGGAGCTACCTATCATAGGGAAGCAACAAATATCTTCCACGATATGATGCACAAAACCATGGAAGAATATGTGGATGATACCCTTGCTAAATAAAGGAAACAAACTATGCACCTACAATATTTAGGCCCAATCATGGACAGAATGGAAAAATTTTAAATTAAGGTTGAATACTAAGAAATGTGCATTCGGTGTTACCTCTGGCAAGCTGTTGGGTTATATTATCTCAGCTAAAGGCATAGAAGTTGATCCTGAAAAGGTATGAGAGATACTAGAAATGCCACCTCCTAAGAACATAAGTCAGATGAGAACACTCCAAGGGAGAATCCAGTCTATCAAAAGATTCATCTCACAGTTGGCTGATAGAGCACAACCATTTACCATGACTCTGTGCAAGGGAATTACTTATCAATGGAGTGAATAATGTGACAAAATTTTCACTCAAATCAAAATGTACCTGGCCAACCCACCAGTACTCATGCCACCTCAACAAGGAAAACCATTGATTCTATATATTTTAGCTACCTCAACTCACTAGGGTCACTTCTAGCGCAAGAAAATGAAAACAAGAAAGATTGTTCTATCTACTATATCAGTAGAACTTTGGTATCCTATGAGATGAACTACTCTATGTTCAAGAAAGCATGTCTAGCAGTAATCTATGCATCTCAGAAACTACAACACTACATGCTAGCTCGCTAAGTCAAACTGGTGGCTAAAATTGGCCCTTTGATGTATCTCCTAATTAAAGTTACCCTCACTAGAAGATTGGCTAAATGGGTTATGTGTCTTAATGAATTTGATGTAGAATATATTGAGCATAAATAAATCAAAGGGAAAGAAATTGCAGATCAATTAGTTGATGCTCCACTATAGGACAACGAACCAATCAATGTTGAGTTCCCAGATGGATCTATTTTGCACATCACTCATAGATCCTGGAAAATGTTATTCGATGGATCCTTCACGCAACAAGGTTCAGGTGCAAGGATTTTGTTTTTTACTCCTCAAAACTATTCCATTCCAAAGGTGTACAAGCTTATTTTTCTTTGTACAAACAAAATAGCAGAATATGAAGCACTGGTAAATTGAATCAAACTGGCTCTTGAATGGAATATTTATGAGTTACATGTCCATGATGACTCTCAACTTGTAATCAACCAAATCAATGATGTATACCAGAATAAGGATGAAAAACTCATGCCTTATAAATGAATGGTTGATAAATTTAAGAAATACTTTACATACATCACATTCCAGTAGGTCCTGAGGACACAGAATAGAGGACCTGATGTCATGGCTACAATAGCATCCTCACAGCAACAAGAGGACAATTTTCTCTATGAGTTCTTGGTGGAATAAATTCATTCCCCTTCTTACAACTCCCCTAAATCCCAAATGGTTTGTTCAGTTATTGAACAAGAATCCTCCTGTTATCACCATGTCTACTCTTACCTGCGCCATCAGGTCATTCCTGATGGACTAACTAGAAATGAAAAATAAAACCTCATCTTCAATGCCTCATGGTATGTTCTTGTGGCCAATGATTTGTATAGGCGAGGATTAGATAATACTTTTCTTAGGTGTCTAGAAAAAGAAGAGTCCAAACATGTGTTGTCTTAAGTCCATGAAGGAATTTGTGGTTCTCATTCTAACGGTCCAACTCTGGCCTAAAAACTTCTTAGAGTAGGGTATTATTGGCTAGATATGGAGAAAGAAGCTATCAAGTATGCAAAAACTTACAATAAATGCCAGTTGTATGGAAATATTATACACGCTCTAGCAAGGGAACTCATCCCCTTTGTCACACATTGGCCCTTTCAACAATGGGCATTTGATCTAATCGGGCAAATTTATCCCTCATCTTCTAATGGACACAAGTTCATTATTACAACTTCTGAGTATTTCACCAAGTGGGTTGAAGTGGTCCCACTCATTAAAGCGACAGGACAATAGGTCTCGTTGTTCATTCTAAACTACATCATTTGTCACTATGACATACCTTCCTCCATCATCACTGATAATGGAGGAAAATTCAAGAACAACACCATACATGAGTTGTGTGCAAAGTTCAAAATCACACAACACTGTTCTTCCATCTATTATCCACAAGGTAATGGACAGGATGAGGCCTCAAATAAAAATTTGTTGAAAATCTTGCATCGTACAGTTAACAAGTCTAGAAAGGATTGGCACCTGCAGATCAATCCTGCATTATGGGCTTACAGAACAAGCATCAAAACACCTACAGGGGCAACCCCATTTGCATTGGTATATGGGGTAGAAGTAGACTTACCCCTAGAGGTAGAAATCCCCTCTCTTAGGGTTTCTTTGCATATACTTATACTAGATGAAGAATACTGAGTTATAAGACTCTAAGAATTAGAGTTGATGGGTGAATGTCTGAATGTGGAATTTGATCACCTTAGAGATTATTAAAAAATAATTTTAAGAGGATACAACAAGAAATTTAGACCTAGAGAACTTCAGGTGGGCGACCTTGTGTTGAGAGAAAATCCCCGCAATCAGTCACATGGAGAAAAGAAGGGGAAGTTTGAACCCAACTAGCTAGGTCCTTATATCATTATGGAAACATTTATCTCTAGAGTATATTGACTCTCTACACCTAAAGGAGAACCACTGTGGGAGCCCATCAACACTCTCTATTTGAAGAAGTTCTATACTTAAGGCATTCTCGGTGATCAACACCATATACATAGTAATGTCATGAAAAAAATCAAAAAATTGGAAAAAGTCCTGAAAAAATTATCATCTTGGTGAAAACCTAGCAATAGGCACCTTGATGCATCAATCAAAAAAAAATTTTAAAAAGCGAAAAATCAAAAAAATCAAAAAATGGAAAAATACAAAAAAATTGAAAAAGAAGAAAAAGTGCCTTGGTAAAAACCTGGTAAACAAGCGCCATGGTAGCAAATATAGCATCTCTTCCAAGTAGGTGAAAACCTGGTAAACAGGCACCTCTTGTACTCAGTGCTCCATCTATCAATGCTCAGTCTTGTAAAACCTTTGCTTCAGTTTGTACATAGCTTTTAGTCACTTTTGTGATACTTTGGTTCTTTTGAGAACCCTCCTAGCTTGAAACTGATCTAGAGCCATAACCTGGGGGAAATCAAATCAGATTTGTCTTTGCGGCATGAGTCAAGTTAGTCATATCCATTTTCTACTAGGGGTATGGGTCCCCAAATTTGATCACATCTTTGGATTACACCAGAGTCAGTAATTTTGTCATTTATGAAGGACAACTCGCTATTGACGCAAACAGGTGTTTCTCAACACCACAATCAAAAGTGTTTCTTAACACTATCTTTGGATGCATCTATGTTTCTTAAAACACATTGGATATTTCAAATGTAAACAACAGATTGATAGCAATCAAAAACAAATAACTCACAAGAACAACGGTGTTTCTCAATACCTCATACATATACACATCCAAAAAATTTTGAAACTAGTTGATGTATGTTGAAATTTTGTTTGTATGTTGTCTGTTCTCATTGATTCTCATTAATCTTTTCTTTGTCTACTACTTGTTGGTGTGGTCTTGATGATCCAACAACGTCAAATAAACAAGGTGTATGTGGTAAGAGCTCCTGAATTAAGGTGAAAAAGCCTCACATCCCTCGATCTTGTTTACTTGTATGCCAAGGTGAGGTCGGAACCATCTCCATGACTATTATTGCTCTGCTTGTTTACACAAGATTGCACTCATGGTTATCTTGGCTTTGAATACCTTGATACTAGTGTACTCTTGCAACATCAACTAGAAACAATGTTTAGGTGTTCTCATCTTTTGTGCCTCGATGCTTACGTTAATTTCTCATATCTTATCCAATAAAAGTCATATTCATATTCTTATGGTCGCAGTAGCACCAGTAAGGGTTGTATTGACTCTGATGTTCCAAAAATGCTCAATGATTAAAATTTTCAATGCTAAAGCTTCAGTGATTACACCTTAGGTTGAATTCATGTTAGTCTTGCATCTGCATCTGCATGGTGTTGAAATCTACATAATATCGATATCTCTCTCCAATGTGAAGGATCTGAGATTCTAATCGATCAATCTTCTCATTGTCAAGTGGTTAGTGTGCGTGAACATGACACCCCTGACTCATTCAATTGTCTTTATTCCATTTTTTAGGATCAAAATCAAAATCTAAAACTGACTACTTGCACAACCAATGGAAATCTCTCATGCTTTTCTTCTAATCAATCCATGTATCTTACTTTTGGTCAATCTTGGTCAAAAATGACCTCCAATCATGTATAGATTATGTCCTAACCACTTGGGACCTCTTTCTAATTAGATCATCTTTTTCTTGCATTAAGTCATCAATCGAATTACTTCTCATCACTAGGGAACCTAGCCTTATTTTGATTTTGGTCCCGAGGGGACAGGATCAGGACATCAACATTCTAGTGATCACATCCTCAATCAAAACCCCATCACTTGGGGCATCTCATCTTCATCGTAGAAAATCAAGTTGAGATCATCTTAAATCAAAGGCAACCTAATTAATGGTCTTATACAGTGATGAATATACTCAAAACCAGACAAGATTGGTCTTATAGGAGCTATTCATTACTGAAACCAGATACATTGATCAAATTGGCTTCGTCACTTCAAATCAAGTCAATTTTCTTGCTAATCAAATTTCTTAATGGTAATCAGTTTCATCGCTTCACATCAAACTGGTTAATCATTCAAACCAATCAAAATTTTTAAGAGTTCTTGACAGATGTTCAGTTTCATCGCTTCAAATCAAACTAAGCATTTTGTTTTATATCTTTTGATTGATCTTCATCCAAACAAGATCAAAGTCAGTTTTCTTCTTCAAAATAATGGTTTTATCGCTTCAAATCAAACTTTTATGGTTCTTCTCACTAACTAGTCTTTGAATCAATGCACTAAACGCACATCAATTCAAAGAGGGGCAAATGTAAACACATAAAAGTGGTCATCTAAACCCTAGACTCCCAATCTCAACAATTAATCAAGAAACTCTAATCTTGATTATTCTAAGTCCTAAATCAAACAGGCAATTCATCAAATTTGAACTGATCTGACCTAAACCCTAGGTCTTAATTGATCATCTTACTTGATTAATTAATTAATCCCTAAAATCACAATACATTGGAAAATAAACCTTGTGTTAATTATTTAATTGATATTCTGATATATTAATTAAATTAATTAATAAAAACACAAATGTGCATTCAAAATCATTTGAATTATTAAAAATGCATATGACATCATCAAATCCAGTTAACTAATTTATCATTTTAGAAACAATCTAGTTCCGCTCAGTTAACTGATTCTCCACTGTTTATCATCTTGGAAATATTTCAGTTAACTGAAAACTGAATATGGAAGTTTCAAGAAAGACTGATTAGTCAGTTTGATCAATTGAATCTATCGACCAATCACGTCGCTTGCACATGGATTGTGCTTCTTCAATCAAATCTCAGCCACTCTTTTCTTTTGATCTTGACTATCGATACGAGAGAGATTTCTATAAAAGAGAAACTCTTTTCCTTCACAGGGATCCTAATATTTGCATTGTTGTTATGCAGTTTTTCTAGTTTTCTTGCATCTTAGCATTTAATCATCTTAGCTTTAATTGTTAATTTGTTTTAAGCATGCAAACAACATAATTTATAGCACATTTTGAATTTGGGTTTTAAAATGAATATTAAACACTTCAAATTGGTGCTTTAATACTGAATCTAATTAGATTGGATTAACCACAAATTTGCATTTTTCATGTAGTTAATCAATCATTTAGATCAAACATCTAGATTAAATCCTTCATTTCGAACAGTGTGTAGTAACTGAGCTTGCGATGACCTGAGAGAAAGCTCATACTCCTGCCTACTAGAAGGTAATGGATCGGTTTAGGTTAGCGTAGTTGTTTAATGTTTTTAGATTTTTGGTTTTCTAACCTGCTAACCATCTAATGATCTATTAAAGTGTGTGTTTGTCATTCAACTTGTAGGTACCCATTTTCACATGCACAACAGGTGTCTCTGCATATTTTAGTTTTTTTTCATTGTATCATGTATTTTGGAGTTACTGATTGGACTTTTTTTAGGTCTTTGACATTTTCTATCTTCTAATAGTGGTTATGTAGGATGTTTGACCAAGATCAAAACATTTTAAGACTACTCATTCACTTGTTTTCATGGACATTGTTCGAAGGCTTTGAAAAATATAAGACTACTAATTCATTGGTTTTGTAGGTTGCCTTGGAGATACAAATAAACATTGTGTCTATTTTAACTTGATTTTTTAGGCACCTAGTTTAATCACGAAGGTTTGTTTCTTGTGGTTAGTTGGGTAGTAGGAGAGTATGATCTTATCTCTTTATAGATAGTCAAAACCTAGACCTACTTGAATCATCACTTGTAAAGGAATCCTAGGTAAATGAATATGTGTTTGGCATGTTTGGGAGAAACAATGGAGTAGGAGAGTATGCTCTTTTCCTTTAAGGAAAATCAAAAATCTAGACCTCTACTTGTTATACACTTTTTTTTCATTTTACCTTAGAGAGCCTACTGTTGAGGGAAAAATATCATGGGAACAACTCAAGTGGGAACATGAAAACCCTACCCTTCCAACCCACTATAATCAAAATCCACTTTGAGATTAAATTCTTGAAGGACATTTGTATTTCTACATTTTATGTATGCTATATTTTTGTAGGGATGATATACCTAAATCCCTCATGTAGAAATACAATAATCTTGTACTCGTAGGGCTATAGGCCTCAATCCTACTTGCAGGACTACATGGGATAGTTATGAACATATGTCCTTACTAGACACCTTATAATAGATGCCTAATCTATTCACCTCCTAAAGTAGTCATAATATTTGCGCAAAGAGGGGGAAGAATCCCTCCTGAAGAAACTCACCATAAGTATCCCCTTGATCATTTAGAGATGGTTAATATGGAATTTGAGGTCTCATTGCATTGTCTCCTTTGAACCATATTTTTTTAGCTCTCCAAAAAGGAAAAAAGCATAGGTACCCTCTAGGGGGTGACAAGGCTGTGTGAACTAAAGAGATATCAAGTTTTGGGCAAAGGTTTTGAACACTAATACAAATTCCTTAGGTAGATATTTCTTGAGTGTCTTTGAATTGAGTTAGACTAGTAAAAAAATTGGTGGCTTAAAAGGTTACTTAGACATACAAATTGCGCTATTCCAATTTCCTATCAATTAGACTTGTTAAAATTGCTTGTATCCTTCAAGGTTGCTTTGTACCTTGTTAGATTCTTTTCTAACTTGTTTTTTCCCCTATTTGAATCAAGGTACACTTAGTGTAGTCAATTTCTTATTTGAATGTGAAAATCAATTCTTTCCTTTGAACACATTGGTTAATCAAATTATCACCTCAATGGGCTATGTCCAATCCTTCCAATCATAAAAAGGCTAAAATTCCACTACCTTTGACCTATAAAGAGAATAAAACCATTGATCAAAATTCCAGTAATTTTGACATATCATAGACTCCATCCAAAAGGAAACTCAAGATCAAGAGAAAGTTGATAAGATTTTACTTAACAATGAGCTTTCAAATTACTTGCGCAAACTAGGTGTCAATCACTACTTCATCAACTTTGAAACATACGATTAAACCTTCCTCATTTCATTAATCCTTCATCTCCCTAATCTCTCACAATCTCATCTTCTTTTCTTTGGAGAACAATCATCATCACTTTGGACCTAATCAGTCTTTTGTCTCGATCATACCCTAATCTAATATCATCAAGACACATCCAATCCTTTCTTTCATACCTTCATCATCAATCCTAGGTTGGAATATTTATCAAGGTTTCTTTGAGATCCTCATCCTTAATCACAATAGAATCTTATCACTTGAGAACACAAGTTGGTCTTTAGTGATCGAATATAATTAACCCTATTCCCTTCTTTGCTTGTGATCATTAGTATATCTACAAGTAGAAAAGGATCTTATCATTTCTCTTTCATAGGATCTCTTATTCACTAAGGTTTTCCCAAACCTTCAAATAAAATTAAACTTTGAGGCCTTGCCCTCTCCAATTAATCATCAATTCCTCATCAAATCAAACATTAAACCTTTAAGGCCCCCCTATCCTCATAATCAAAACATGGTCCAAACTGTTTCTCCTTAGTTTATCTTTCATCATCCAATATTTCCTTATTCATCCTAATCTTCCTTTCAAAGTCAAATTGTATGGTTGTAACCTATTCACAAGACAATAATATGAGTCAATGGTTTCCAAATAACGAGAATCCCTTTGCCTTAGTACCTCTTGGAGGTCTAGGGATGCCAGGAACTGTTAACTAGGTAGACGAAAAGGTTGAATACTTTGATCAACCTAAAAATACTAGACCCATTCTGCCTCCACAAATCAATGACTTCCTCAAAGATCCCTATAATATGGAGATGGTGGAGAAGGTAATTCAAGTCAATAAGACATAAATATTTATGAACCTTTTCTATAATGGTGTCACAGTTCCTGACAATTTTGATGAAGCATTACTCTATAACAATGTCACCAAGGCTAGAACCCCTATTAATACAAAAATGGTTTCTACTATTAACATGACATCATATCAAGACATAGGCAAGGCTACTTCTAGTGGATCTTCTACATCAATTATTACATCACATCACAATAGGAATTTCAATTAACACCTAAAAAAATCTAGCAGATTATTAGTGCTATGCCTAATGTAAATTCACATAACAACACCTAAACCATGAAAAATGTATATAATCCCTTGGGTGCTAGCATGGGCAAAACATCATTGTTGCAAACATCATCTCGACAATCTTTAGTTAACTATATTTCATCACTCTTTAAGATTTGTTCTGGGATCCTGAAGGCCTCTACCGTAGCAACATCTCATACATATCATTACACACCCCATTCTACACTTGGACTTACATCAGCTGAATTTTCAAAATCACAATTTGGAGGAGGACAATCTTTTGGTCCACATCCTACACATCATAATACACCTGAATTGAAATTTAAAATCAATGGAATTAAGAGTCTTTTCAAGAGAATTTAGAATGGAGGTAAGAAGGGATTCTCTTTGAAGAAATATTTTCTTATCCATTCAATAAATCAATCAACATGATGTCATTTCCTGCAATCTTGGAGATCCCCAAATTTGACAGATACAACGGATCAAATGGTCTTTTTCAACATCTCAAAGAAATGTATGTTTCTTGTCAGTAAATCTCTTATAATGGATATTATGTCAAAAGACTCTTCCCTGGGAGTCTTGGAGGACCCGCACTTGAATGGCTCATGAATATACCTCTTGGATCCATATCTTCCTTCACTGATCTTGGTGAAACATTTGTTACACAATACTCCTACAATATTGAATATCAAGTGTATTGGAATTTTTGTTGTGTAAGGTGTTGACATTCATGTTTTTTCATTGATGTCAACATATGTTTCAGTTGGATGCATTAGAAGTTTTAGATTGACTGGTTATCATAGGTATAGGCAAGATTGACAACTATGTATGGACAATGTATGGTGTTTCAGTATATGTGAGCATGGAGTTGTATGGAGAGAAGAATGTACACCTTATATCTAAGGTTACTATATTTTATATATCTATTAGCATGAGTTATAGTTGTTTTGGTAAAGATTGGTTAGAATGCATTGAAAAAGGATTATGAAAGAGATGGCCATTGTTTTTTTGGGATAACTTGGATGCAATCATGAGTTATGATATGTGATCTTAAATTATGATATAAGATACATGGTAGAACATTCTTCTTTATTCTTTAGTTGTTTTATTCTTCATGATAGTAGCTATGGCGTGTAGAATAGCGAATACCTATTTGGGTCTAACCACAGATATGTAACGTTCTTAGTGATTGGTGAGCATGAATTATGGATCTTTGTGTGTAACCAATGATTTATATTTTTTATTTAATTGTGTAAGATACTATGTATATCAAGGGTCTATGTAACTATTTATGCATTGGGGAATTCTTAGCAAGATGACCTAATTGCTTGTTGTGACTTGTATGAAAGAAAGTAGTGTATTGATGTGTAATGGTATGGATTGCATGTATTGGATGCTATGAGAATGTGGATGCAAGTTCTGCTAGATATAGAGTAGTGCTTATGTTTGTAATGCAGCTTATTGGAGTTGTATAGACAATTAAAGTTGATATCAATTAGTTCATTGTTATAAGTATACTTTTATACTTCTCTTTGGATTTTGGATCCAAAAGGTGGGTTTAACCTTGAGAACTTGGATTTAACCTTCAATTTGGGAAGTGTGCTCGGGAAGTGCTCTCATCTTTTCATTCAAATCCTAACAAGGTTGAGAAGACTCCTGATAGGGTTTATCCTTTAACATGTACTTTGTACTAGATGTAATAATAAATTCCTAACAAGGTTAGATCCTCTAATAGGGATACAATATTTCTAGTTCATTATTTGTGGGTGTTAATTCCCACCTAAGTTTTTCCCTTAACATGTTTTTCCTCAACAATAAATACTTGTGTTATGGCATTTTTCTTGAGGTGTTCAGATTTGCATTAAGTAAATAAATTATAAGATTTAAATTTTAAATATTTAGAATAAAATTGATTCACCCCCTCTTAGTTTTATTCTTCCTAACAATTAGTATCAGATCTTGTGGTCCTCTGAGATAAATATTAACTTCTTGAGGTGAACTTGAGATGGATTACTGTAGGAAGCAAAGTCTAAAATTTGATGCTGAAATTTTTGACAGTTGGAAGAAAAAGATGAGAAATCATCTGATATTCTTGGAAATTGATTATTAGATGATTAAAAATAAGGATGAACTGATCAAGGGAAAAGATAAATTAGGAAATTCTACTGATGAAGAAAAGAATATTTTCTTGCAATATGGTTGCAAAAGAAGCACCGATCAGTGCACTCTCTGAGGCAGAATTCACAAAGGTTAAAGATATTGATTCAGCCCACAAGATCTGGACAAGGAGAGATGCTCTATATGAATAATATTAGTACACTAAGAAGGAAAAACTACAAAACTGGAAAGATTAAAAGGAGAATACAAGGATGCGAGATGATGATAATGTCAGAGCATATGTATAGAGGGTTACAAAAGATGTTACTAGAATCAAAAATTTAGGAGGCACATATAATGAAGATGAAGTGATTGAAAATATTCTTAGATCCTTGACACCTACCTGTAGATGTCCAAAAATATTAATATTATTTTCCCTCTTATTCCTCTAACTATTTAATTCAATCAATTAAATAGTTTCATTTATCAATAGTTTAAATACTATTCTAATGTATTTTATTTAAATACATTTG
>MU226533.1:2252629-2270034 GCA_018584345.1 Thuja plicata
ATATATGTCCATGCCTGAATAGACGCAACTATAAACAAGACCTTAGTCGGCCTAAAAACAAAATTCACAATGCTTCCAAAAAAATTGGCTTAAGCGTGTCTACAATAATGTTTAATACATGATTACAAACTTATTACAATAGGCACTTAGCCTTTACAAAACAAAAGATTACACACTTATCATAAAACTAAAGTCGGCTTCATACTCTATTTCTGGACTACTAGTGTACTTGTTCTTTCTGTAACTCATCTGTACTGACATTCCATACCATGCATGTATAGGATAAGCATAAAAACATATCATAGAGCTTATTTCTAAAGACACTTAGTCTAAATCAGTCGTACGCACATGCGTTGGTGCTCTGATCATCTATATATCTTTGTTATGTCTTGTCTTCTATACTTAGTCAATTTCCACTTCAAAGTTTGCTGTCAAAACTTCATATGACTTTGTTTCCATAATGAAAACAAAAAATAAGTCATATACTCCCTGGGAGTCAACTTGCCAACACTCTCCCCCTATGTCATTAATGGCAACAAAGGAATGTGGCCAAGTTACTCAAAATTGACTAACACCAAAAACTGTATATTATCTTCCTTTAACATATACTATATCATATTTATTTTCATATATATACACTACTCCCCATACATACTTTACTCCCCCTTTGACAAAGGTGTCAGAATTGTAAGTCTCTAGATACTTACTCCATGTACACATCTGGATAAGCTATCTACAGATTCTTGATCTCTTGCTGCCAGAATGCCTTTAGTGCATCAATTATTTGTAGATGGGTGCATAAGGATTATGTAAGCTTTTCCATCTTTGTCAGATCCATGTTGGGTCCTTGACCATAGGTAGAAATGGTTACATCAATCTGTTTAATGTTCTCATCCAGAACTACTAAGGAGGGCGCAAGTGCATTTCTCAGTTCAGTCTACCTGATCCTTATCTGACTGATCTCCATTTTAGCTTTTTCTATCTTGTCTATCTGACCTTGATAGATATTTTTGGAGATGTTTATGTCTTGGGATGATGTTTCAACTGATTTTCTTATGTTATCAACCAAGATATCTTCCTCTTCTATCTTTTTGATATGTTCAGAGGTGAGTTTATCTCTGTCCATGCAATTTGCTAGAACCTTTCTACCTTTTGATGCCAACTCTTTCAACATTGTCTGACCAATCTTTAATGACTTTAAATCTAAGGAAAAATTATTTATCAGTTCATTCAATCTTTCCTTTTTATACTCATGTTTTTCAATTCTAGTAGCTAAGTCTACTAAACTTGTAAAGTCTACTTTGAAGCTTGTTAGGATGCTATTTACATCATCAACTAAGTGAATTTTAGCCACTTTCTTGTCTGCACACACTAGGTCATTCAGAATGTTCACTAACTCCAAAAAGAGAGGGTTTCTCATAACTTGTTTCTCTTTGGATTTTTCCATGGATAGGACACTGATCTTGATCAATTCTTATTCTCCCCATGCATCTAGACTTGTTGAGTCAGGATTTAAACTTGACAACAATGAAGTTGATGGTTGAATGGATGGGATGAATATAGTATTCTGACTTGTATCCATACATTCCCTTTTTACTCAGATCTCCATGATTGGTGTCTCATTAGTTTGATTGTCTTCCTCTTTATTCAAATCTATTGAATCTTTAGAGGGAACTTCATCTTGTTGTAAAGATGTGTCATCAGCGCATACCTCCTTTGTCTCTTCAGTGCTTACAAATTCTTTTTCAACTTTGTCCATGTCATTGTCAGAAGCGGTCATGGATATCTTGACATCATCAATTACAATAGTTTCTTTTGATTCTTTGGTTGTATCAAAAGGTGATGTGATCTTGGGCGCTGAAACCTGTAGACCTGTCATATGCACACCTTGAATTACTGGTTCTATAACCTATTTGGGAGGAACTAGAGTTGCCTTAGCTGTAGGTGTTGTTGATGGATAATTATGTCTATCCAGAAATACCCGCTCAAAATATTTCTGAGTCTCTTCACTAACCAAATCATACTCTTTATTCATGATATGAAGTGTTCTAGTTTTGGTTCTGAGATGAGGTTTTACTAATTCCAACAGTATAGCTTTCTCATCATGCGAGAAAATAGGGAGAAGACTATCTAATGTTTCTTCTCTTATCCTCATATCCTCTTCAATTGCTTGCCTTTTTAATATGTCTAGTATGTTCCATACTTTGTTTGGTATGACTGTCTTGAGTTCCAATACTAACTTCTTGAACTTAATCATATGAGGTATAATCATTGAATGAATTTCTGATTTGTCTATCTCTTGATACTTATCATAGACATTCTTGATATATTCTAGTCTACCTTCATTAAAAATTCTATTCTTTAGGAATCTTAGACTGGGCATGAATCCTACCTCAGGAGGGGCTTGTGTGTTCTTTACCTTTCTCCTTGTGGTCCTAGAGGATGGATGACTTGTGGGAACTTGCTTCTTCCTTCTAGTCAACTTGCTGGGTATAGAAGGTGGAGAAGATTATAGATCAATGGTAGTTGATGGCGCAAATGTTCCTTCATCAGATTTCTTTTTCTTCTTGTTAGGCATATCATCAGAATTTTCCATTTTTACTTCTAGGATTTTTCTCAAGTTATTTTGTAATTTTAGCTTCCCTGGCTTTGTCTAGGTCTTCTTGTGTAACTCCATGAACTTTTAAGATATTTAAGGTAATCCTTGATGCCTTCCTCTTGTTGTCTACACTGTACAAGACAGAATCAACTTGATTTGTCTTTTCTCTGTAAGTACCCCATCTAGATTCATTGGAATCCTTGGGCGCAAATAGGAGAACTTGTGCATAACCTTCCAAGACATGTTATTAAACTTCATATTTGAGGGGGTGAATCCATTTTGTTCTAGGCTCAACTACCTCCATGCAAGTACAGTCAGTTTCCACCATGAAACATATGGTATCTTTGTATTTCTCAACTATCTTCTCAGGTATCCTGAACCTCTTCTACATTTTAATCTTGAAATTTTTTATATCCATGTCCATAGAATCCTTCACGCTTCTCTCTAAAGTAGCCTTTAGTGAAATTTGTGACATGGTATGTTTACTTCTGTCTAGGTAAAGATTTGCAACTTTACCAACAATGTGGAAGTACAAATAGATGATCAAAGAGCCAAACCTGAATATCTTTCTCTTGTCATGCTTAATAGCTCGAATATTGTCAATCAATTGAGCACGCAATATCTCATACAGATTATACTGAGTATTTTCCTTCACCATTTTTACTACTGCCAGGACAGTAGCAGCAGATACACTATTTAATATTCTTGCATGCTGAAATTTGTAACCTAGTATCATGGTGACCAGTTTTATGTCATCTTCCTTAATGGGATCAACTGTCATACTGCATCTATCACTTTTGGATAAACAAGCTTTTTCAACTTGCTTTTTCACATCTTTACCAGTTGGAAGAACTGGTCCTGTCTTAGGAAGTCCAGTCATGTCATGAATCAGGTCTGTAGTAATATGGACGGGAACTTAACCAATCTAATAGAGGTCATCATGTATTCTACTCAAAAATATTTTCACCCATTCTGGCTCGTAAAAATCGTGCACATTAGAGTACTCAAAGATAGGGTTATCAGTGAGATGTGCATATTCATCCTTGAATGAATAGTCTAGTTAAATCATTGAGGCCAAGAGAGTAGTAATACTATTATCTCCAACTGTTTCCTTTTTATAGTATATGTACGTGTGAATGTCTTCTACATGCATGACTCCTAGCGGAGTCTTAGAAAATGCTCCTTCTACATCATCTAGTATAGAATTGAAGGGATGCTTCTTAAACACAAATCTTTTCCTTTCAGCAATGTCAAATATAACTAGAGTGGCCATACTTACTTGTTACTTGGATAAATAGGGTTTCACGGGAATTTAAAATGACGCAAATGTTAGGGTTCCATTTCAACTTGGAATCGGTTCACCAACTGATCAAATCAATACCTTTGAATTTTTTATGCTTATTTCTCTTGTGTTCTACAAATTTTATGATCTCAGATGTAAACAATGAGAATAATCAATCAATCCACCAATTTGTATAAATTTTTTCTGCATTTAATGTCGTACGTGCTTTCACTGAGACTTTCAAACTTTATTCAGAATTTAGTATAGACAATGCATGAATGCATACTGCATTCTCTTGTTATCATTGACATGAATTCAAAGGTGTATACTCAGAGATGAGTATACCAGCCATGCAGGGGTTTAGAGCTAGAATAGCTCCCCCTAAGACCATGAGGGTCAACTATCCAGAAGTAGAAGGTGCATCCACTAAGGATGCATCTACTACCTTTTTCTCTTCATTATCCTTCTTTAATTCATCCCATATTTTATCTAAATCAGCTTTAGCTTGTACAAACTTAACTTCTCCTGATTCTTCAAATAGAGACTTTTTAGGATTTTCTTGTCTTTGTGTTCTTGACCTGCAAAACTTAGAGATGTGTCCAGCTTTTCCACATGAGTGACAGATGATAGGAGGTTTGATTTTATTCTTCATCATGCTGCATTGTTTATCTGTGTTTCCATTGTAATTACATATCTAACATGTAATGTTCTACAAGTTTTTTTGAGCTTGATTTCTATGATTATATTGAGTCTGATTCCTTTGGTTCAGTTGTGACTGATTTCTTTGATTTGTCCTGCAATGAATAGCCCTGTGACCAAACTTGCTATAGGAGTAACAATAACCATTAAAAGGTCTTACTGCTTTACAATCTCTTTCCAAGTGTCCATGCTTGTTACAAGCATAACAAGTTCTGTTAACTTGCTTGAGTTCATCTTTAGGTGGTTTAGTTTTAACCTCTGTAATATTATTTGCTTCAGTGGATGTCTCTTGTGATTTTTTCCTTTCTTGTATTGAGTTGATTTCAATTTGAGCTACACTGTATCCCATACTAGTGGTATCACCTTTTAGATTTTGTGCATAAAGTTGTGATTGAATTAGATCAGAACTTGTGTGTAGTTTATCAATCTTACCTTTTGCTCCTAATAATAAATTTTATTCTTGATGTTTTCTAACTCCAAGATTTTCATATTATCTTGCATGAGTTCTTCATCTAACTATTTATTTTCTTTGTTCTTCTCTTCAATAGTTGTTAGGAAATCAGTTAACTGATCATTCAATTCTTCTATCTTATCCTTTAAAGACATGTTTTCTTCATTCAATTTCTTGACCATTTTACCCAAATCATTTGTAGAGCAATCTTTGAAATCTTTTCTTAACTTTTTGATAAGCATTTGTGAGCCATCAACTTTTAGTTTAAGTTCCTCATTTTCTTTCTCAAATCTATCTAGATCTTCAAGGGCTGCTTCAAGATTCCTTTTCAGATGTTTTGCTTCTACTGAATCCATGATCTCCTCAAGTGGTTAAACTTTCTTTCAGAGGACCAGAGCTCTGATACCAATTGTTAGAAACACTAAGGGGGGGTGAATCAGTGTTTGTCTATTTATTCTATTTTAGAAAATTTAAACATAAATCAAATATATATATATATCAATTGAATCTTAACACAAGAACACATAACACATGATATGATTACGGGGAAACCTTGATCAGAGGAAAACCCCAGTGGGAATTAGTACCCACAAATATTGCACTAGTATGATGAACCTGTTAAAGTTCCTTTGCCCTGTTAGGAGCAGTCTTTACAATGCAAGTACAATGACCTAGTTAAGTGTTTGACCCTGTTAGGAGTCTTTTACAACTAACCCTGTTAGGGGTGAGGACTCACTATCCAAAAAGCTCACTGCTCAATAGGATGAAGGCTATAACCTTCTGATAGTTGATATACACTATATCAAAAAAGTGAACTATTGGATATGACACAATTGTCTGATCAGTTCATGCGCTGAGGCTCTTATACTCCTAAGAGATTTATCTCATTCTAAAATATTATCCTATTCCTTTATATTTCTATTCTGCATATTTTTGACGACTCTACTTAATACAACATTGCATGTTATATATATATATATATATATATATATATATATATATATGTCCATGCCTAAATAGATGTGACTATAAACAAGACCTTAGTCGGCCTAAAAACAAAATTCACAACGCTTCCAAACAAATTGGCTTAAGTGTGTCTACAATAATGTTTAATAAATCATTAAAAAACTTATTACAATAGGCGCTTAGCCTTTACAAAACAAAAGATTACACGCTAATCATAAAACTAAATTCAGCTTCATACTCTATTTTCTGGACTGCTAGTGTACTTGTTCTTTCTATAACTTATTCGTACTAACATTCTGTACCATGCGTGTATAGGGTAAGCATAACAACATATGCATAGAGATTATGTCTAAAGGAACTTAGTCTGAATCGATTGTACGCACGTGCGTTGGTGCTCTGATCATTTGTATATCTCTATTTTGTCTTGTCTTATGTACTTAGTCAATTTCCACTTCAAATTTTGTTGTCAAAAATTCATATGACTTTGTTGCCATAATGAAAAAACAAAATAAGTCATATACTCCCTAGGAGTCAACTAGCCAACATAAAGATGAGTGCTTCTACACTAAATATCATTGTGTGTTCCCTAAAGGATAACACCTACAACTCAAAGAGAAGCACCTATGAAAAATAATTTGACATTTACTTGATGTTTTAGCCCCTCTACATCATGTTCTGGCACCTATTCAGTGTCTTTCAATGCCTGCACCCTAAATTAGAGTGCTTTTGCATTCTGACTTAGTTTCTACATGTTCTTTTGGATCCTATGAAACTTCTTTTGGTGCCTATGCATGTTTTGTAGAGCCTGCACATAATAGTGGAAATTTTCATATTTTGAAGGTAATCTTGTTTTGAAATGATTTTCAAATGGCTAAGAATAGGAAGGTGAGAAGTCGTACATCCCGAATTCCTAGTTATTGCAAGATCAAATAGGAAATGAAAGAAAATAGAAGGTGGAAAGAGGTAAAGGCATATATTAGAGATAAACATTTGTTGCAAGAAAGGATTCTCATACACTGATATTGAAGGATAATTGATCTTTATTAAGTTTCTTTCAATTTTCCTTAGTCTTTTGGATAATTCTCCTTTTGATGCTCCCATTTAAAGTTGATCAATACATTTAGGAGAATTTGAGTATTTCCTTTTGATTTGGATTTCTTCACTTTGTGTGGGAAGTTTTTTGAACTAATGTGTATGAGGGGGATGCAAAGGAGCAGAAGATATAGCCTTGGTAAGTGAAAATGCAAATACATAATCTAAAAATTGCGCCTAGCCTTTGCTATCGTCAAACAAGATAACACTAATCCTTTTGCATTTGCTTAAATTGTGAATTATCAATTTCCAAATCTAACCTAATTAGAAGAAAATTGGAATCCTAAGTAAGAAATTAAGGATATTATCTTCACCTTTGGTGAATCAAAGTCCTAGAAGTCCTAAACTTGAGATGAAGAGGAGCTAAGGAATGAACAAACACATAAAATAAGCCTCCTTGTTTATGAAGGAAGTATTAGGGATATTCTCTTCAAATTTTTGGTGAAGAAAACTCCTAGAAGTGCTTGAATTATATTTAGATTAATTGGGAAATAATATTGTTAATTATGTTTGGAGGTGATAAGTAGTAGGGATATTCTCTAAACCTTTTGGTTAATAAAACTCCTAGACCTACTTGATCTTTTCATTTTCTTTCTTTCAATGAATATGTAAAAGATTTAGTGGGCCTTCCTCATGAGAATGTGCCTTAGTGAGGCCGGTGAGAGGGAAAAACCAAAGTGGCAACAACTTTAAGCCACCCACATCCACCCACTATAATAAAGACCCCGTTCAAGTTGAAAGACTTAGAGGGCAAAATATCAAATGCTAGGACTCGTAGGGCTATATGAATCAATATCGCGTGCATGAATGCAGGTTCCTTGTCTAAATCATTTGATATTTTTGTTTGGAATCCAAACTAAATCTTGGTTACATTAGAAAGCCTACCTTTATAATCCACATTAAGACAAATTGACCTAAGGTAGCTTTTTTGACCTTTTTTTCTTGTTAAAATACCTCTGGAAAAGATCAAGAACATACACTTTGTGTTAGCTGAAGGGTGGAGAAAATAAGTGTTTTTTTGTTTACTATATTTTTTGATCAAATATATCAGAAGAGAACATCCATTAAAGATATTGTAGACACCATAAAATGGACAGACTTGCGACTTGACATTAAAAACACTAATTTTCATCTACTAATTAATGGTTTTATAATCATTAATTAATCATCTATTTTCTTCTAAATTCATTTCATCTATTAATTAATGGTTTTTTAATCATTAATTAATCATCTATTTTGTTCTAAATTTATTCCCCAAATCATCTAATTAAATTCCCAAAATTAATTAAATAATTAATTTTATTTAATTTATTAACCTTAATTGATTAATTACCATTAATTAATTAATTAAATTAAATTTCCTATAGTTTAAATTGAAAGATTTAAACTTACTCGTTAAATTCTTCCAATTAAATTAATTTAATTTCATTCAATAAAGCAATTCTAAATCAAAAAGAATTCAATTATCTCACATGTTGAAAACTTTAATTACATAAATGAATTAAATAATCAGTTATGTTCAAAGAGATAATCCTTAATTAGATCACATGGGTTACTCCACCCATCTCTCCAGTTCACATGGGTAACTCCACCCACCTCTTCAGTTCTAAAAGGTAACTCAAAATTAGCTCTTCAGTTAATCAAACTCTATCTCCTCTCTCCCAGTTGAAGAGGTGGAGTTTACTGATGGCTTCTCCAGTTCCCTTTGAACTCAACCATTCATCTTCCTATCTCTGGGATTGATCTCAACCGTTCATCTAATTCTCAATTCCTATATAACAAACCCTTCATAACCATTTGAAGGATCCAGGATTTCAAGCTTACATGTGCCATTACTCTGTCAGATTGGTTCGAGCATCAAGCCTTCTTGCGATCATACATCTAGGATTTCAAGCTCACATGCATCATTACTCTGTCAGATTGGTTCTAGCATTCAAGCCATCTTGTGATCACACATTTCAATAGCATATTCTTGACACTCCCAAGTCATAGATTCTGCCCACACCAATACTAAGATCAAAAATAGCATTTTAGAAGGAGAAGAGAGAGAGAGAGAGACAATAGAAGCTTCAAGAAATCGGGTTTGCATTCATTTGTTTTCTTTTTATTTACTTGTACATTTTATTGATACATTATGTGTTCATTTTTAGTAGTTTTTGTATTGATTTCCCCATTTCAAACCGGTTCTACTAACCCTCGTCATTGGGAAGCAAAGGAACCACAAATTTGACACGTGTACATTTTGGTGAACCTAACGTGAACTTACAGCCCACGTGAAATTTGGTCATATCTTTAAAACCGCATGGAATATTCTTATGAAACTTTTTTTGCAGGTTGATGACGATCATTTTTTTTATGAGTTTTTTATTTTTATTATTCATAAAAGATCATTTCTGGGCACAAATCAGAGTTTCTTTTCAAAAAATTTACCTTTTCAAAAAGGTATTGAAATTATAGAGGGGATTTATTCTCTATGATTTTAAATCCTGTGAAATTATTTTGCAAAAATAAAAGATCTTTTAAAACTGGTTTTTTTTTATAAAATGAGTACCTAGGGTACAAATTAAGGAATTATGATCTAAATTTTTTTTTATAGGTATATTTTTATGTAAGAAAGCTACAATCCAAAATTCAGATTTTTTCTAAATTTATTATTATTTTTAATAATTTTCTTATGATATTTCATAAAAAATTAACTCTGGACACAAATCAGCATTTCTTATCAAAAAAGTTATATTTTTGGAAAGGTCTTCAAATTATACAGGGACTTTACTCTCTGTTTTTTAATTTTTTCTGAGAAATATTTTCAAAAAAAGAAAGATCTTTGAAATTTTTTCTTTTTGTGTGTTCTTTCTTGATTTATGTGCAATATTGAGCAAATGACTAATGGAAAAGAGGATAATCACATGTACCCTAGGTGCTAGATCACTGAGAGATACCATAATAAGGACCATAAATTATCGCATGCAACAAAGATCCATCTTAGCCATAGCAAAGGAAAATCAAACCGAGGTTTACAACAAATATCTGGATTTTATCAAGCGATTCGCAGCAAGTACAAAGTCACAATTAGCCTTAGTGCTCTTAACAATCTAGGAGTTGCTGGTTATTATTCAATTCTTGATTAGACATTTTTTTTAACCAACTTGTCATTTCATCTTGTGGCGTGGAAACAAATCTAACAAAGCAACATAAAAATCACTCATTTGTTAATTTTCATGCTTAAAATGAACAGTGTATGCCAAACATCTTGAATCTCACATTTTTGAATTTGGTGCTTAAAATTGACATGGAGGTTATGAATTGAACAAAGGAAAACAAAATTTCAAACTTCGTGCTCTAAAATTGAACATTCTACTTGTATGGGTGATTAGCTTAGTTCACATTTTAAATTTGGGGTTTATGCGATTAACCTTGTGTCTTGCGTCCTTTGTGCACTTGCACACTATCTGTTAGATTAAACACCTTTATACTTTTTAGAAAGGCATGTCTGGGGAATGTGCTTCTTCCTCAAAGAATGACCTTAAATTGGTAATCCTTTTGATCAGTATATAAACAAGACACAAACTAAAGTTTCATTTTATATCTAGCCAAGCTCGGGCAAGGTATGTTGATGATAGTCTAGATCGGGAGAATATCCCTAAGGAGCCAGTGTGGTCAACTAGGCTCTTAAGTGAGTCACACATGTACAAACCAATTGGATAGATGCCACAAACCCTTACTACAACCTTGTTAATTAGAGGCCAACCCGGTTTACCTTTGAACAGATACCTTATTATAGTGCAAGGGGTTGCAGAATTTCACCCCAAGATTCCCAGCATATAATTTCCAAGATATTTGTGTAGTGAAAGAGATCTTCACTATAAGGCAACAATATCTAGCAATGGAAAAAACACAGGCGCCTACATCATGGACCTTCATGTCCTAGTAGTGTGACAATTGATGTGTGAGCTAATGAACATTCAAGCATTGGGCCTATAATATTATATTTTGAAACCTTTGACTTAGATTAATTTGACTGTTCATTGTTGAGACCTCATGTTAACATTGTAACTTGAAAACGTTGTAGAACATACACATGTCAGTCTTACTCTTTCAAAACACACTGTCTATTGTGCTTGTTTTTTGATTAGTTTCCAAAATGCAAAACAAACATCAAAAAATATCAAAATGAGTCAAATGTGTTAAAGTCTAGGGTTTTCAACATCAAACTATCTTTAAAATCAGAATCCTTGTTCCAAAAAATCAAAATTGTCAGATAGTAAGGCCTATTTTTTAGTCTTTTTGAGATTGTTTCGCCTTTGTCACAATTGCCCACATTTTTCTGCAATTGATAGAAGTTTTCTGCAATCGTCCTTTTTATTGTCATAATTAACCTATTTATTACTGCAATTGGTGATAGATTATCACAATTGACCAGTCACTTTACCATAATCAGTGGAGTTTTGCCACAATTGATCAGAGACTTTTAACACCTATTTTGACCTAAAACCTTGAAAATACTCTCCATTTTGTGTCAAAGACCAGTGTCTATCCCAAAAAAATGTGAAGAACATTGTGTGAATTTCTAAACATTAAATATTATCCCTTCTTTGAAAGCACGATTATTGTACAAGCATTGTTAGTTCAAAAGTTCAGACTCAAAATATTTTGATCCCATTATCTCAACATCATCATTATCTCTATCAGTGAATTTTTCCCATGCGAAGGTCAAAAAATATTGTTCTTACATCATCAAAACTTTGAGATCAAGATAAATCAATATCTGTCCTTAGAATTACCCTTGTTCAAACGTAACTCAAACTTTTCTAGAAAGGTTATCCTTTTCTATTTTCTTTATATCACTTGTTTTAGTCACAAAATCTGGACCACACTATGTCTCAAAAACCTCATGGAGGGCCTTACACAAGGTTGAAGGCTAAAGCTCAACCTGATGTGTCTTATATTAACAGATTCCCTGCTTGGGAAATAGAGCAAGAGGATGATCCTTTCACAAATACCAGTCCTACTTTATTCATTGAGAATCCCCATGGGTCAACTTTGTTCCAAAATGTCACAGAAGAGGAGCTCAAAGATATAGAGAAAGACACATATTCTATGCAAGTGGTTGACATTGTTGTAGAGAGGAACCCTGAATGTTTATTAGCCATGTTGATAAGGAAGGATTCAAACTCCCCACTGAATTCAATGTGTCAACCATATGGCCCAAAAACCCTTTCGCAGATCAAAACACTACTCGACCCTCTCAAACAAAACTTGTGGTATCTCAAATCTTCCCATCCTTGACAACAATGACATTAGCACAGACTGTGTCCAATCAAACCAACTCCATGAACCAAGAAAGCACATCTTCCATGCTAAGCATGAAAGACTCCCAACTAAGTGCACCCATGGTTACTAATATGCCTTAACCCTCAGCCTCATGGCCTGTCCAATCAAGCTCTCATGCTATACCCTCAATCCCACCAACAAGAAGAAACCTTTTTGCAACCATGCCACTACTACAGTCAATTCCTACTATCCTTTGGGTCAACACATCATTTCCACAAGGATCCATCTCTGCAGGTCTGACTTTCAGTTAAAGCCCACCCAAGGTTACGCCTTTGCTCATCCAGCAACAACCTCAACCCCAGCAGCAACAACAACCCCAACATCAAAAATAGTAGAATCAACCTTGGGCCACTCACGTGTTCCCATATCAGAATCATGTGTTGGGAAATCAATATCAAGTCTCAAAGATGAGGTCCTATGTTCCTACTCAAGGGACACAACCTGATGAGTCCTATATCAACCAATTTCCCCCATGGGAAAAAGAGAAAGATGATAACCCATTTCCCCTATACAAAGAAGAACAAGAAGCCAACCACTATGATGACAGCAACCCTCTTTTCTATTTAGAAAGTTTCCCCGAGTTGATACATGAACAATGGAAAACTAATATCATCATGCAACAAGTGCAAGACCTAGAAAATCAGCTAGAGGGTCATCAAAGTAAAGTCAACCAAATTATTACACTGGAGAGGACTTATATCCCTACCCTATTGACTATATATCTCAGATCACATCACAAGTCAATGAACGTCCTCTTATTTTCCCAAATCCACCACTGATGACTTCCCAAATAAATGCAATTGAAAATATGTCATCCTTGGGAGACCAATCTAAACCTTTCAAGAGTTTGATTCAAAAACTAGTTCATAGACATCATTCTATTGTTAAGCAAGATCAAAATCATCTACCCATGTCTAGCAAGGGTCCATTCCAAAATAATAACATTTTTGACACATCTATCTCCTATGAATAATTTGTCCCACAAGAAGCCTCCATGCTTCCCATTAGTCCTTCATCCCCTAAAGAGTCACAAAATAAATCTTTTCCATTCCTATCAAATGATATATCTAGTGATGAGACCTCCCAAGGGCTATCTACAATAGATTTCAATGTTAATCCCTTTTACAAATCAGCTATCCTAGATCCAATGCCACTATATTGTCCATTCCTAGATGAACCCACTCTAGAGAGTCCCATTCAAAATCCTTCTCCCTCATGTCAAAACATTGAACCCTTCCAAGAATCCACCATACATATTCCAATTGATACCCTATGTCAAGAGGATGGTGCAAATAATCAAGAAACAAGTCCTAAAGAAAATCAAGATCAAGATCCCAAGAATGACCAAACCTATGTAATTTTTGACCAAGATCTTATACTTCTAGAAAATCATGAAGATTCCACTATCCTTGTCCATCCTATCCAAGATGATCCCCTTCCATACCAAGAAAAAATTTTACTTCCAATTCTTATGGACCTCTGTTCCCATTCCTAAGAAAGATCACGACATCCTACCCATTCTCCCAAATGATTCTATCCAACTTAATGAGAAATTCAACCTTAAAATTGAGTAAATTGTTCATCTTCCAAATCTTATGGACCTTCCACTTCCCATTCCTAACAAATATCATGACATCCTTCCCATTCTATTGAAGGATTCCATTCACAGTCAAGATAAAATCACCCCTAAAATGGAGTCTAATTGTCCTCTTCCAAGTCAAGATCAAAGTATCCCTTCACCTTCATCTCCACCACAAGATCCCATCATCCCTCCAGATCCTCCTCATGATCCTAAAATTCCTTCATCTCCATATCATAATCCTCCATCTTCTCCACAAGATCATATCCTACCAAATGATCTTATCAGTGCTCCTATTCCATCACAAGATCCTATCATTCTTCCTAATCCCCCTCATGATCCCAACACATTTATGCAAGTTTTTCATGAACCGCATGCATTTCAAATGGATTCTTCTACTTCCATCTAGTCTAGTCCACTTCATGATCCTATTGTTTCTTCCATATCATATCCACCTCAAAATGCACTTGCATCTTTTACAAAGTATCCTACTAGTCAAAGAAAGCATTATCAAGTCAAAGGGTTAGACCTCCATGAACAAAGTACATTAAAACCCTTTCATATCAAAGAAAATTTTGATGGTCATGGCCTTCATAAAAAAACTCATTCTCAAGATTTTGGTACCCCTTCCAAATCCAAATCCAAATGTATACCATCCCGTTCACCCCTTCCATTCATCTTAGGTCCATATATTCCTGCATCGACTAGTTCATAATCCACTTCTCCTTTCCTAAATCAAGGTCAGCAGAGGCACACATCTTGGAAAACCTTCCACCCATCCAAAAAGTCTCCATAATATTATTATCCATCTATGAATCACATTCCCCTTTCAAGCAATTTGGATGCCAAACATAAGTTCCATAAGTCAAAAAAACCACATGCAGTCAAGGATCAACATGTCCAGTCTAATCGACATGTAAAAAAAAATATAAATATGATCCAAAAGGAAAAAGAAATTTCCAAAAGGCCACAAAGGCCCCTTGAGAAAAAATAAAATTTATAATCAATATGGGTTCCTAAATATCTCCTTTTCTTCTATCAAATCCAAAATCTCTTTTTCCTCCATCACTCCATCACCCCTCAAGGTGTATGCCAATGTTGTTCATTCCCACATATCCATCCACTCAAAATCAATTATTCTCACAATCCCTCCATTATAGAACACATATATTCCATTCTTCCATCCATCCTCTTGTCCAATCCTATGCATAAATCATTACCCTATCCCACTTCATCCATTTTATCTGCCTTTTCCATCACCCTATCAACATCTTTGAGCATACCTTCAATAGCCATGATCTATTATAACACATATTACAAGGTTACAATCTGAAGAGAAAGATACTTAATTTCTTCCTCCATTTCCTATCATGCATCTATTATCTTCCAACAAAGTAAAAAAAGGTTTTAAAAAAAATAGAAAAAAAGAATAAGAAAGAAAGAGAAAAAAATATTCGTCCACTAGTGAAAACTTGGCAAACAGGAACATTGGGAAAGTACCATGATGAAAACCAGGCAAACAAGCATCATGTGTAATATAAAAACCTCTTGCATTCTATGCATGGGGGCATGTTCCATCCATATTTTCCTATCATATCATTTCTCTTTCATTTCCTCCATTAACCTATATCCCTCATATCCCTTATCTTATCAGCGTCCATTTTCCTTTTTTCCAACTTTGACCTTGACAAAGCTAGGGATCTCCCTAGAAGCATCACATGTCCTATATGTTTCATGTTTTCCACATCCCTATGGTCCATATTTCCTATCATTTCATATTATTGAATCCATATCTCTTCCTCTTGTCCATTCTTGATCTTTCTTTCCCTATCCATGTCTTATCATTATCCTATCAAATCCCTCTCTTGGTCTTGATAGAAAATACATATAAAAAAATGAAAAACCTATTTTTAGCATCCTCTTGACATGTCCACTCTTTTCAACCACATTTCAAACAATTTACCATGTCTTTATCTTATCTTGTCATGTGCAGTCCCTTATCTTGCAAGGAAACATGTTATCCCATCCCGTGGATAGCCCTTGGCATCCAAAAAACTTCAAGACATACTAAGAGACCTTTGACCTTCATCCATCAATCCATAATTTCCTCTCCTTGCTAGACTGGGGGCAATCTGAAAAATTTCTATGTGGGGATTTGATCTAGTGGCACTACTACATTTGGGGCCAAATTTCGACAGAAGTTTTCGACGGGTAACTTTTTCTTACGAATTTGGTGTTTTTTTTTTGTAATAGGCCCCGATGATGTCGGTATTCTGATGGGTGTTTAATTGACCATGAGAATTCTGATAGATTCGGGGTATACATAAAAAAAAAAAGTGAAACGGCCTCATCATTTTTATTTTGATTGGAGAGCGGGAGAAAAGGAGCGACAACTAAGCGTAGGAGAAGGTATGTGATTTCTTCATCTTTCGAGCCTTTGGCATCATATTTGAATGCATTTCATTTTATTGTTGAGAGAGTTTCTCTCTGAAATGACCACATTCTACTGGTGTCATGCCCTAGCCAGTGCTTTATCTCTATTATTTGATTTTATTGGTGCTTGTTCTCAAGGATATCGATTCACTGTATTCAAATGTTTGGATTCACGTTTGTTGATATTACTGGCATATGTGTTTAATGACGCCATTGTATATTGCTGTCACTGAAATGACCGCATTCTACTGGTGTCATGCCCTAGCCCGTGCTTTAACTCCATTATTTGATGTTATTGGTGCTTGTGCTCAAGCATATCCATTTTTTTGAAATGTTGACTGTGGTTATCAAATGGACAGCCCGTGAGCTTCTAGCTAGGCACCATTTGTATTGATAGCTTAGGGCATCAAATGTATTGTATCATTGATATTTGAGACTTTGTTAAAAGTAAATAGGACAAAGAATGATTTTTATTTAGTTTCTCTATTTTGATCCCTAAGTGGCTTACAACCTTAGAGAAGTATATACAGATTTATGGATCCAGTTGCAGGGTACATAACAGCCGATAATTCACAAGAAATCCATGCATCCAATTTGAATAGCAATTAATATAAAGAACTAGGGTCCTCCAATGGCCCAATCATCCAGACCTTGACTTTCCCCTCAACTAGTGACCCTTCAAAATCGGGTTATCATGCAATCAGTGAGTGATCCTTCATTCTCCTAGTCTACCCTGCATCCAAACATATTGGAAATATACAATACAATGATAACAAGTCTTTCACAATCCCCCATTTCTCAAGGAAAACTATCAACAAGTGACCCTTCTTCTTATCAGTCATATCTAATGTTTCATTGAAGTCATGGCCAAGAATGAAGGTCACCTTACCCATACCATTCATGGATTCTGAAATGTTGTTCCAAACTCCTGAAAACTTTTCTATTGCTTCTTGTTGCTTCTTTAAATACTTCT
>MU226533.1:2290505-2305691 GCA_018584345.1 Thuja plicata
TAAAACAAATTGTATCCCTGTACTTGTCAACTATCTTCTCAGATAGTCTGACCCTGCTCTGCATTTTAACCCTGAATATCTTTATATCCATGTCCATTGTATTTCTTACACTGCTCTCTAAGGTGGCTTTAAGAGATATTTGTGTCATTGTAGGTTTGCCTTTGTCTAGATAGAGGTCTGCAATATTTCCTACTATATGATGATACAAATAGATGATTAGAGATCCAAACCTGAATGTTTTTCTTCTATCATGTTTGATAATTCTGATGTTTTCAATCAACTGTCCACGCAAGATCTCACAAAGGTTATACTGGGTGTTATCCTTTACTATTCTGATTGCTGCAAGGACTATTGCTGCAGATACACTATTCAACCTGCTTGCTTGCTGGAACTTGTAACCAAGTATCATTTTCATTAGTTTAATACCATCCTCCTTGATGGGGTCTACTGTCATACCACACCTGTCACTTCTTGACAAACAAACTTTCTCAATCTGCTTCTTAACATCTTTTCCAGTGAGAAATACTGGTCCTATCATTGGAATTCCAATCAACTAATGGATTAGGTCTGTGGTGATACAGATAGGGACATCACCAATCCAAAATAGATCATCATGAATTCTTCTTAATAGGATTTTTACCCATTCTGGTTTTTCAAAATCATGCGTATTCGAATACTCAATAATAGGGTTATCTTGTAGGTGCGCGAACTCATCTTTCAATGTGAAGTCCTTATTTAGCATTGATTCCATGTGAGAAGCTATATTATCATCTCCTAGTGATTCCTTCTTGCAGTATATGTACACATGGATATCTTCCATGTGAACAATGCCAATCGGGGTTTTAGAGAAAGCTCCTTCCACATCATCCAATATAGACTTGAATGGATGCTTCTTAAATATGAATCTCTTCCTTTTTGCTACATCAAATACAACTGGGGTCACCATTACTTACTTGGTGATTGTTTAAGTAGGGTTTCCATGAAATTCTTAAACAGCGTGACGGCTAGGGCTTCATTTCAAACTGATTAACCGTTCGTTCCAACTTTCAAACTACTATGCCTTCATGCCTAGACGTCTTAGTGCTCCAATGTTCTTCAATTTATTTCTCTTTGAATGTAAATGTGAGAATGATCGAATATGAATTCCTTTTTATACAATTTTCCGCATTTAATACTTGTAACCATACATAGAGATTTTCAAACTTTGATCCCGATGCATTTTAGATAATGTGTGAATGCATATAGCTGTAATCTGAGCTTTTAACCATGAATCCAAAGGCACATACTCTGATGTGAGTACACCAACTACATATGGGTTCTGAGCTAGAATAGCTCCCCCTAAGACCAAGAAGGTCTATTCAAGCAAAAGTAGAGGGTGCGTCCACTATGGATGCATCAACTACTTTGTCAAAATCTTTGTCCTTCTTTACTTCAACCCAAACTTTTCTTGAATCTTTATTTTCTTTGACAAAATTGACTTCTACTTTCTCTTCAAATAGAGACTTTTTTGGATCTTCTTGTTTCTGAGTTTTGGATCTGCAAAACTTTGTGATATGTCCAGCGTTTCCACATGTGTGACAAATGATAGGAGGTCTGATGTTTTTCTTCATCATGTTACATTGCTTTTTTGTGTGTCCATTGTAGTTGCATATCTGACATGTAGTGTTTTGCAAGTTCTTTTGAGGTTGATTTCTCTAATTTTTTTGTTTCATTCTTCTTTGATTTTGGGGTGACTGAGTTTTGCAATGTATAGCCCTGTGACCAAATTTATTACAAGAGAAACAATAACCATTAAAAGGTCTTACCTCTTTGCAATCTCTTGCCAAATGCCCATGTTTATTGCATGCATAAAAAGTTCTATTAACTTGTCTGATTTCCCCTTTTGGTGGTTTAGATATAACCTCTTTAGTATTTTCAACTTTCTTAGCTTCTGAAGATGCTTCAAGTGTTTTTTCTTTCTCTTGTGATGATTTTGTTTCATCTTGTGCTGTACTTAATCCAAGACCACTAGTGTTCCCCTTTCTTCTTTGCGCATTGAGTTAGGATTGAATCAAATTAGAATTTGTGTGAAGTTTATCAATCTTGTCTTTTGCTTCTGTTAATTCAGATTCCAACTTCTTCTTTATGTTTTCAAATTCCAAGACTTTCATGTTTGCCTCCAAAAGTTCATCTTCTAATTGTTTGCTTTCTTTGATCTTGTCTTCAATGGTGTTCTAGCTATCTATAAGTTGTTCCTCTAGATCTTCAAGTTTATCCTTTAGAGATTTATTCTCTTCGATAATATTTTTGACCATTTGTCCTAGATCACTTGTAGAACAATCTTTCAAATATTTTCTTAGCCTTTTGATAAGTATTTGAGAGCCATCATTTTTCAATCTTAGTTCTTCATTTTCTTTCTCTGATCTGTCAAGATCCTCAAGAGCTGCTTCAAGATTCTTTTTCAAACATTTTTCTTTGGCTGAGTCCATGATCTCCTCAAGTGGTTAAAATTTCTTTCAAAGGACCAGAGCTCTGATACCAATTGTTAGAAACACTGAGAGGGGGGTGAATCAGCATTTATCAATTAATTATATTTCAGCCAATTAAACATATATCAAATGTGCATTCAAAGAATCATAACACAAGAACACATAACACAAGATATGATTACAGAGAACCTTGATCAGAGGAAAACTTTGGTGGGGATTAGTACCCACAAAATATTGTACTATGTATAATGAACCTGTTAAAGTTCCTTTGCCCTAGTAGAAGCATTTTTTACAAATTGAGTACAATGACCTGGTTAAAGGTTAGACCCTGTTAGGATTCTTTTACAAAAACCCTGTTAGGGGTGTATGGCTCACTACATAGGCTCACTTACCAAATAATATTAAGGCTACAACCCTCTGAATGTTGATATGCACTATATCAAAAATGAACTGTTGTAGTGACACTATTGTCTAATCAGTTTCGTGTATGCGTGGATGCTCTTACTCTTTCAAAGAGCTATATCATCTTCTGACTTCATTATACTATCCCTCTGTAACTTATTCTTACACAATAATTGACTTCTCTTACACGCTGTAACATAACAATACATTACATACTTATATCTTTACAAATGAATAGGCGCGACCCAAAACATAACACTTAGTCGGCCTCTTAACAAAATATACAATGCTTTCGAACAAGTCTGCTCAAGCGTGTTTACAAAAACATTAATTACACCATAAAAAACTTATAAATAAAGGCGCATAGCCTTAGCATCACAAAATAATACACACTGACCAAAACAGTAGTTGGCTTCTATGCTCTATATTCTGGACTGTTTCCTGGACTGCAGTGTACTAATCTATCTGTATCTTTTCTATATCGGTGTTCTGTACCTTGCGCATTTAGATATAGCATGTATATACATCATGGAGTATATACCTAAGAACACATGCTCTGGTGTGCTTTCTATCATGTGCGTTGATGTGTTGATCATTGTATCTGTCTGACTGCTCTATATTCTGTACTTAGTCATTTTATCTCCTAAGTTATCTTTGACAGAAACTTAGTATGACTTTTTTGCCATGATTGACAACAAAAAATAAGTCATGCTTCCTTAGGAAGTCAACCTGCCAATAGTTTACTGATGGCTTCTCCAGTTCCCTTTGATCTCAACCGTTCATCTTCCTATCTCTGGGATTGATCTCAACCGTTCATCTCATTCTCGATTCCTATATAACAAACCCTTCATAACCATTTGAAGGATCCAAGATTTTAATCTTATGTGCACCATTACTCTGTCAGTTTTGTTCAAGTATCAGGCCTTCTTGCGATCATACATCTAGGATTTCAAGCTCACATGCACCATTACTCTGCCAGATTAGTTCTAGAATTCAAGCCATCTTGAGATCACACATTTAAATAACATATTCTTGATGCTCCCAATTCATAGAGGCTTCCCACACCAATATTGAGCATCAAAAAAAGTGTTTCGGAAGGAGTAGAGAGACAATAGAAGCTTCAAGCAATTGGGTTTGCATTCATTTGTTTTCCTTTTATTTGCTTGTACATTTTATTGATATTTTAAGTTTTTTTTAGTATTTTTTGTATTGATTTCCCCATTACAAACCAGTGCTACTAACCCTCATCATTGGAAAGTGAAGGAACCATGAATTTGACACGCGTACAAATACTAATTCAGCTTAAAAACCTAAAAAAAATAGTAATTTGCCAAAATTTTCACTAGTTCAATGCCTATAACCAGAAGAACAACATATATATAGCACATTTTTTGGTGCCTATACATAGTCTTTTGGCACCTATACATCATAAAATAGTGCATGTACCTCATTCTATAATTCCTATACATCAAACCCCTAAATAGAGAGTATTTCTGGCCACTTCTGGACAAAAAAAAGTTACATTTTTTAATACCCATTTGAAATATTGTCCTGAGTCAGTAAAAACATATTTGAATTCACCATTTCTAGAATTTTTGAAAAAATTCAGACATCTTCCAAAATATTCCAAACTCATCAAAATCTTAGCAAAATTGTTTGAACATCTTTTATCTTGCATTTATGAAATTTGTTCATCTATAATGGTTGAAATTGAATGGTCTAGATATCATAATCATGACAATAATGAAGAAGAGATTTGTATTGTAGCCCTGTCAAAGAAGATGCAATATTTTAAAACACAAATCCAATACCTAAAGGAAGTAAATGATAGATCATACAAAGAGTACTCATTAAGATAAAATTGTCCTTTTCTCTTTAATCGTGATCTAAAAATCTCTCCTTTTTCTTCAAACAAAGAGGCACTTAAGCATGATAATCCTATCTTTGATAATAATAAAAAAATACAACTTCATGATATATCATCCAACAAGCCATCATTAGGATCAATCTTTCATTTTCTCTATGATCATGAGTCATCCATATCTTCATCTTCTTCAAATGAAAAGGATACTTCACAATCTCACATCAATTTCATCTTTTATCAAGAAGAATATCATGACCATCCTATCTTTGATCAAGAACATCTTAGTAGAAACTCAATATTTGATCATGAACCTGTTTCAAAATCTCAAGAGAATTCAATCTTTGATCAATAAAATAAAGAGGAATTAGTCTTATCTCAACAATCATCATCACATGACAACAAAAAATCATATCATCATGATCTTGAATCTTGAAAACCTTTGGTCAATATGAGAACATATAAATTTCCATTGGATAGATCATTTACTCCTTTGGGACAATCTTACAAATCATATTTGGAAAAACACCTCAAAAATAATCTCATCATGTTTCCTAAAATCACTTCATGTGGTTTTTTATTCTTGATAAATTGTTGTGCATATCATAGGCATAATGAACATGAAACTTTAGATTGTATGAAATTGAATCATAAAATCCAAGATTTCATAGATGATGATATAATTGAAATTGAATTTCCTCATGAATCATCTAATGAAGAGCAAGATACTAGTCTCAAGCAAGATCTAACTCGGGAACCTACGTCTAGTTATGGTTCTCATATAGCCTCTACTTCTTCCACCATTCATTCACCTTTTACAGAAGAAAATTTATCCAAAGTACCTCTAGGAAAATAAGAACCTAATTCTTTTTAGGTTGACTATGTTTACTCTCAATGGCTACCTCTAAAATAGATCCAAACTAACCTACATCATTCTGAAAATCTTTTTCATGCTTCAAAGATCCTAGATTATAAGCTATCATGTGCTTCAATGACTATCATTCCTATTCAAAATGATCCCCCATCATTCCTCCAAGAATCCCCATGCATATCCAAACTCATACCTTGTCCTTAGAAGTGGCTCCATGTCAAGAGGATAATTAAAAGTGTGAAGAAATAAGTATCAGTAAAGATCAAGATCAAGATATTATCCATTCCTATCCAATGTTTGACGAAGATCCTATATGCATATAATCTCACAATGATCCCCTCATACCCTTCCATTTCTTCCAAAATGATGCGCTTCCACCTAAATCAAAAAGTATCCCTCCAAGCCCTCTATCATATACACATCCTAAGCATGATCAAGATATCTCTTCCATTATCTCCCATGAGTCTACTGAAAATCAAGACAAAAATACCCTTTCTACATCATCCAAAGATCCTTGTCAAGATCAGAGTATCCTATTATCTCCTTGTCAGGATCTCCCATGTCTACCTCAAGCATCTATCATTCCTCCTAATCCATTTCATGGTAATAAATCCCCAGAAAATTTAGTTTCTCCTATCAAGTTGCTCCTATCGAATTTTCTCCTATCAAATCTACTCATGAGCCTATTGGTATAAAGATAAATCTTAAAGATGAGAGCCTTGATAGTGCATCTCAATCCAAAGATTTTGATATCCCTATCACACCTTATCTCCCCCCATTCAAATGTAGTCATATTCCTTCACCATCCTCTAAATCCATTCTTGGTCCATATATCCCAAATCTAAAGCCTTAATATCTTCCACCCATATTGGGTCCTTATATCCCTCCATCAACCATTCCTACCATTCCTAGCTCACCATCCACTTACCCTATCACATATCAAGATCAATGAAGGAAGACATTCTTGAATAATTTCCAAACACCCATCCATATGAACCCTCCATATCATTCCTATTCATCCATAATCATCAAGTCTTTTGGAAGCAATTTGGATGTGAAACATAAAAATTAGAAATACAAGAATCTACATGTGTACAAAGATCAACATGTCCAATCTAATCAACATGTGAATATAAATGAAAAAGAGATATTAAAGAGACCACCAAAGTCCATCAAGAAAAAGGAAATATCAAAGCGATCACCAAGTTCCATCATGAAAAAAGAAGATTCAAAGAAAATGTGGGTTCCTAAATCCCTCATTGAATAAAATCATTCCAAAACATCACAAACGAAAGAAAAATCAACAGTTATGTAGATTCCCAAGTCACTTTTGAAATAATTTCACACAAAATAAAAATAGAAGTTGACATTCAAGCTTCTAAAGCCTTTCACTCCATCTCCTTCCAAAAAATTTCCACTTTACAAGTCTACTTTGGGTTCCTATATCCCAAAATACACTACCTTAGATACATCCTCACCTCCTTCATCCATTGTTCCTCCATCACCCTTCAAGGTGTGTGCCAAAGTTGATATTGCCAACATTTCCATCCACAATATGCATTCTTCTTATCCTCCTATCCATTATCCAACACCTACTTTCCATCCTTCTATCCCTCTTATCCAATCTATGGCATAAAAATTTAACCACCATCTACCTTTATCCTACATATATATCCTTTATCATCACCTTATCAATATCTTTGAGCATCATTTCCATATTTGTGGTTCATTATAGCATAAATTTCAAAGGGGCATTATCAAGCAAGAAAGAGGTATAAATTCCTCCATTTCCTATCACACATTCACTATCTTACAAAAATTCAAAAAAAAAATCAAAAGTAAAGAGAAATCATTCGTCCTATGGTGAAAACAACTTCTTGTGGAGCATTGGACTATTACCATTATGAAAACTTGGCAAACATGCATCATGTGTAATTCCTCCATCTGGCACTCTACACTTGGGGGGGAAGTTTCATTCATAGCTATTTTTTAGCCATCATATCCTCAATCTTCCATATCCTACCATTTATCTAACTTGCATCTGTATTCTCACTTTCACCTTTTATCTTGACAAGGTTGAACATAGCCATGAGCATTAGGTATTTGGACATCCATTATCATTTACATTAGCTTATTCACTTGTTTCATCCATGCTACCCTATCATGGTCCTTCTTATTCCAAATCCACCTCCATTATTCCTATGTAACCTTTCCATAATTCCAAATCATCCACTCGTGGCTTCCATCACCCCTTATCATTATTAGGCTATCCTATCCAAAATATCTTTGGTTTTAATCAAAATAAAGGATGTAAAGTGCAAAAAAAATTCAAAAAATTCTTGACATGTCCACTCTTTTGGACCACCCACTTTCATGAAATCATGTTATTATCCAATACATTCTTCACCTTTCTATATCCTTTTTCCTTAGGCCCCATTTGGTTAGTGGAATTGGGGCAGAATTGGGTGTGAAACTTACACTTTTTTGTCAAATCCATCGTTTGGGATGCTAAATTGCGATTCGGGTTTCGGAGATCAAAATTTGGTTTAGGAACCAAAATTGGTGACACTATCTTCCCACCCAATAGGTGGAATTTTAAATTATCTTATGGGTTTTGGGTTTTTGTGAACCCCATTTAATTGGCCCTGCTCTAATTGGGGCCCGCACATAGGGGCAGTGCCATTACAGGTTAGAATCGCCTTCTGTTCGTTAAAAAAAATTGTTCTTGCCTCTTGACCAAGCAATATTTAATCAATACCACATTTATTATAAGGTGGAGAAGGGGGTCGTTGGGCCAAATTATGGATAGTGCTTATGAGGGGCTGGCATGGATGCCTAACAACACTTCCAGGAATGTGCATTTGGAGGTTGTTATGTCACTGCAGTTGTTCTGCGGATGTTCCAGCAGCCTCTGGAATCACTTTCTCACCTCTGTTGCGTAGCCACCAGATACTCTGACTTACTATAATACCCACCCCTTAGTTTGATTTTCTATTTCAGTTGCCAAACTCTTTTAGGCCTTTTCATGTATGTGTTGGTTATTTTTGTTGGTTTTGAGGATATTCATGTATTACTTTTCATTATGTTATTGATTCTTTGTTTAGTATATTATATCTTCTATTTACACGTGATTTATGGTTATTTCATGATGGTTATGTATATGTTATGATGTCATTTTGATTATGGTTTTCTAACAAGATTTACCCTATATCTGTATGCACATTGATCGTTGGTATGTTTTATATTACTGTTTGGTGTGTTTGGTATAGTATGAGACAGAGTCATAGTTACTTGCTTTGGTGAGATCTACACGATAAATTGGTCTCAACCATTGCTTGTTATATTATATGTATGCATATGTTCATCTTTGTGATGAAATATTTGCAGGTACCAGGCTACGTCTTCCCTGAATTGGCAAGAGTGAGTGTGCCCTATCGCAATATCTCAATGGTAAGAGAGGGGAGATAATATTCAGGCCTAAATCCCTACCCTAAACCCTTATTTTGTCCTAGAACTAGAGAATAATCTGACTAACTATCCTATCTAAATCTGTCAAGTGACATAGATTCATGAGCCTTTCTGTGTGTGCTTGTGCCTATTTTAGTTTTTTTAATGTTTGGACGGTTTTCATTTGGATTAATGATGCTTTTGGATTGTTTTATTTATTGAGTAATTATGGTAAATATTAATGTTAATTATTGTACCTTTGATAAGGTTAAAACATTGATATATTAAATATATGGCTATCTAATAACTAAATATTAATTAAAGCCTATATATAATTAATTGATTTAATTATTAAGTCTTGATTTAAATAATTGAGATTTAATAAATATTAAATCCAATAATTGTAATTAATTGTGCAAAGTTGAATTATTAAGTATTACTTTAAGTTGCATGGATAATTGATTTAATTAAAATTAAAATATTCTCATGCATTTTCAATTATGACTTTATTTTTATATTATAAAGTTGAGTTGTGCATTGCTTTAAGTGAAATTGAAAATAAAGCATTCTTTTATTTTTAATTAATAATTAATATCCCTTTAGGATTTCACTTTTTGAAAACCTAATTGCCTAATTTTCTATATCTTTGAATTGAAAGTCATTTGGAAGGTTGTTCAACCGGGGAGAAGGAGAATTCAAGTGATTGGAGATTTGTTGAAAGCTTAGGAGCATTTTGGAGCATTTTGGATTTGTGAATTACTTTGGATTAGAATTGGATCTTCTCATCAGTTACTAAGGTAGGATCTTAAACTTGATAATTCTAGCTTTCATATCCTTTTCTTCTATGCATCTCGAATGCTCTAGGATCTTGTGTTTGAATCTTCCTTGTTTGATATTATGTGTTTTTATTGTATAAAATTGGAAGAATATGTTATTGGATCAATTCTGTGGTTTTTCCTTCATTATTGCATGTCAGATATGTGTTTTGGGCTTAAGGGTTTCATTTAAATGATTTGGTTGTAATATGGGCATAAGGGTTTTTATTTGGTATGCTTTAGTTTTCAAAACTATCCTTAAGGTTTCAAATCTGTGAATGAGGTTTTCCTTTGTGTGAAATTTTGATATTGTTTCCAAAAATGGTTAAGAACCTTCAGATCTATAAATTCCCTTACCTTGGAAAGAAAATTGCACCCTTACCAGGTCCCTGTCCAAAAAAAACTCGATCTATATTTGGATGGAAAGAAAACAATAGAGATTAATCGCATGGTTGAAAATTATCTTTAAAAAATAAAGTTTAACATTAGATTTAATATATCTCCTTGTTTTAAATCAACTGTTTGCTTGTAGAAAAATCCTCCTATTTACTTCCTTTAGAGCTATTGGTTGAAAGAATCTCTTTATTATTGGAAAATATAGTTTTATCAATTTATTATTGGAAATGAAACAACTATTATGTTGCTGGAGAAAATACAAAAATAAAAATAAAAGATTGTACTTCCTGTAAAAAAAAATACAGACTAGTGTGAATTTAAAAATAAAATAAAAAAAAGGATTGGTTATTTAATTTAATGCAAGTTAAATTAAATAAATAAAATATAAAATATAAAAAGGAAAAAAGAAATTTTTTATTTTAAAGGAAAAAATAAAACAATTAAAGTGGGTGGTCGGGGCCACCACACCCCCCAAACACCCGTGAGCAGCGTTGTACCCACTGTAGGCAGTGGGGACCGCGGGGCCCATGGTACTCACTACGCAGCAAGGAGTCCACAGTACCCCGCGGCACCACTATTGTGTAGTGGGCCATGGGGCCGTGGGAACCGCGGGGACATGCAGACTCACGGATCCCACAAACCCCCGGTCTACCACTTTTTTTTTTTAATTTAAATTTTTCTTTTTTAAAAAAACATTTTTTTATTAAAAGTTTTTAATATTAGATTTAGTTTATATAAAGTTTTGTTTTATTAAATGAATAATTTTATTAAATTTTTTTTCATTAATAAATTTAGTTTTATTAAAAAAAATGTTAGTAAGCATTATTATGTTTAAGGTGTTATTATTATTATTAGGCTATTTATTTTTAATAGTTTTTTTAATATATGGTTTTATTAATTATTAAATAGTATTAATATTCAAAGGTTAATATTAATATCTATTAAGTATTACATTTATATTTCTCTTGTTTTAATTATATTTAAGTGTTAGTAATTATTAAATGGATTAATTTATATGAGATAGCTTTTATAAATTAATCTATAAAGGTTTAATGTGCATTTTCCTTGAAAAATTGAATTATAGTATTGTTAGTAATTTCATTAGATAAATTAATTTGCATAGTGCCTACTATAAATTGGCTTATCACTAAGTTTTATTAATTCTTTTAGGAATCATATTTATCATGCCATGATGTGTTTTTGGGTGAATGTTAAAATAAATTAGGTGTTTCTCTCTTTTATGAACTGCAATGTGTCGGGTATCTGTTGGGATCAGTTGACTTTTAGGATGTGAATCCATAGGTTTTGGGGTTTCTATTTCTTTATGGTGTCTTGCATATTTTCAGTGCATATTCCATATGGTGTTATTTTGGTTCATTTTTCCTTACCCAACTTGGTTTTCCTAAAGCTTATATTATGTGATCTTGTGAGAGTACTTTAATGTTGTTATGGTTAGTTGAGAACTAACTTGTATTCCTATATGGGCAGGAATCAGGACTGAGGTTTATGTTATACCTTCAAGATGTTCTTTTGAACCTAGGGTAGGTTACGTAGTTTTGTAGTAGGGGGTGGCTTACAATAAGCATCAGGACCCGCAAGTGGCTGCCAGAATCACTTATTGTAAGTAATCGTAACAAGTGATAACATAATAATTAATTAGGGGTTTTAGAATGAACTAATAAGCTAAGTTTTCTCACCCATGCTTGAGCACTATTATAGGCTGCGATGGAGGATGAGATGATGCTTTCTACCTTGAGGGGTGTGTGTCTGGCATAGTTAGTGACTTCATCTATTTGAGAGGTCATTGATACCATGTATGGTCACTTGAGTGTCGGGGTCAAGTGAGAGAACTAGGATGAAACTTAAGGGTTAGACGTATATGATGAAACCTTCATATATTTATCTTAGGTTATCATACATGTGTCAGTTGCCTCTAGTATTGTGTAGATTCCTTATTGTGTTTCAGAAAGCTTCTAGGACCTTCCTATGTGTTTCTTTTTGATTTGTTATATACCTTTGATGTTACCTTCTTGTTGTATACCCATGTGAGTGGGCCTGTTATTATCTCCTCAGCATGGTGGGAGTGGACCTTTGATTCCATGAGGTCAAGTGGTATTGATTCTTATTACCATTAAGATTCAACGTTCTTCTTCATGATTGGATGATCCTTATTGTAGTTCTATCTTCTTATTCTTCTGGAGACATGTTCAGTTTCATGAGTTGTATACTTGTACCATATGTGTATATTCATTAACATCCTTTCAGAGGATGTATTGTATTGTTATGTATTATTGCATACCCTACGACTTGTGTAGTGGATGTTGATTCTTTTGTATACCTTGAGTATCAGTTGTATATGTGGCCTATTATATGAGATGTATATTATGGTTTCAATTGATGTATATGTTATGTTAGTTATTCATAGTTGTTCTTCATAGATTAGTTTTCTTAAAATTAATTCCACATCAAGGAACCCTCAAGATTTGTAACCTTGGTTGAGCTGTATATATGTGTATGTCTTGTATCTCATTCTATTGCTTTCACATGTTATCATTATTGTTTGTAAATATTTTTAAAAAAAATTATCCTATTGACTTAGTTGCATATTTAGGTTAGTTCTCTTGGGTTCCTTGGTGGGGCATTACACTTGGTATCAGAGCACACATTTCTACACTGGGAGCTCTGGGAAATTTGTACACCCATTAGTTGTCTTTTGGTTTTAAAACTTGAAACTAACATAAACATAAACCTCTAATATATTTAAAACTATTTCTTTGTGATTATATATTTTCTTTTGGTGTTATTTGGTTTTGGTTTTGAGTTGTTATATGGTTCTCTAATTGCTTTAGGAATCATGCCTGAGACTAGAGTTGCTAGAGGTCATGGTAGAGGCTGATCTGGTAATCCTGGGAGGTAGGAATCATAGCCCTTCCACGATTATTAGACAAGATAGTGCTCATCATCTTAGTAGAGATGAGAAAAGGGATGAGCATTGGGCTGAGTCTAAAGAACCAGACACTACTTAGTTATTGCAAGTGATATTGAATCATCTTGGTCCTGAGTAGGGCCGAGTGGATAAGGATGCCTCTCACCACTATCATGGATATGAGAGGGTGAGGGAGAGGTCTAGGAGTCCTCAAAGGAGGACCATCACAGTTGATCCTGATGTTGTGGCAGCGAACCACATGAGGGATCTTATGAGATCACAACCTACTCCCTTTGATGGGAAAGGATCAGGATCAGACGTAGAGACATGGCTTATTGCCTTAGATAGGAATTTTTCTATGCACCCCTTTAGTAGAAATACTAAGGCTAGGTATGCGGTGATGTAACTCTCTCATTTTTTAGCAGTGTAGTGGAAAATTGAAGAGGAGAAGTTAGGGCTCCACATGGATACAGTCACTTGGGAGTTATTCCTTGAGAAATTTTGAGAGTACTTCCTCTCAGATCAGTAGAGATAGAAAAAATCAAACGAGTTCCATAACTTGAGATAGTTGACCTTGTCTGTGGAAGATTATGAGTGTCAATTCTTTGAGCTCAAGCAATATGTAGGTTTTGAACATGATTCAGCTCTTATTTTTCATCATTTTTCAGGGGGCTTAATGAATGTATCATTGGGGAAGTTAATCTCTTTGAACCTATGACCCTCAAAGAAGCAGTCATTAAAGCTACTCTTATGGAGATAAATCTAGCTTTGGGCCATGGTGTTCAGTTGGGAGTTCAGCCTAGTGAACCTACTTATAGTTACAGAGGTAATCATTCTCAGGGAGTTGGGAATTATAGGGGTCCTTCTACCTTTTTGAAAGGTAATCAATCCCAACAGTAAGGAGGATTCATTCCTCCTCCTCAAGGTGGTGGTTCTCAGGTTGGAAATTTTTGTGATATTCAGCGTAACAAGCACAACTAGACTATTCAGCCAGCATAGAGTTTGCATCACGAAGTTAGTAGGGGTAGTTTTTAGCAGTCTAGTGCACCTTCAGTTAGAGGAGGTGGTAGTAGAGGAGATTGTTTTTCCTATGGGCAGTTTGGCCATATTGCGGTCAATTGTCCCCAGCATGCAGCATAGTTCTTAGGATAGAGGCCAGTAGCTTTTAAGCCTACAGTTGGGAATGTTGGTAGATCTCATGGAGCCTATGCAGCCTTTGATCACCCTCCATCTGTGTATCATGCTACTATGAGTGGGGTTGCAAATAAAGGATCAATAGCTATTTTTCACATTCCTACAGTAGGGAATGATCCCCAGTGTTTGAATCAGAGACCTCAAAAGGTTCCTATGGGATCTGTATGTTGAGTCTTTTGTGACTTGGTAGGATGCTTGTCTTGAGATATTCATATTACTATCCTTGTTGAGGCTTCCAGGAGTAAGCCTAGTTTTAGCAGGGGAGGATGTAATACCCACCCCTTAATTTTCTTTTGTGTTTCAGTTGTCTAACTCCTTTAGTCCTTTTCATGTATGTGTTGCTTATTTGAGTTAGTTTTGAGGATATGCATGTATTACTTTTCATTATGTTATTGATTCATTTCTTAGTGTATTATATCTTCTATTTTCATGTGATTTATGGTTATTTCATAATGGTTATGTATATTTTATGATGTCATTTTGATTATGGTTTTCTAAAAATACTTGTAGGATTTCACAAATGTGCAAATCCACAGAAAACCAAGATCACCTGCAAGAAAAATACCAGAAGCTGTAGAACAACCTATGAGAGAGAGAGAGCTAGGGTTTTGAGAATCTCAGCGGAGTGAGAGTAAAAATGTATTTCTCAAAAGAATGAACAATAATTACAAAAAAGCGTCTTATAAGGTGAGAAACCCTAAAGCCAGAGAAAGCTAGGTTTGTGCATTTAATAATTAATAAACATATTAATTATTATGCACCTAAATGACAAGCTTAAGTGAAATAGAATAATAGTGACCTTTAAT
>MU226533.1:2311115-2322782 GCA_018584345.1 Thuja plicata
ATTAAATCAGATAGACTTAATTATAAAGGTAAATATACTATTACTCTAACACCCCCCCTTAAGCGAAGCTCAGGAGGAAACTAACCTAGCACAGCTATGAAAGCAGGAAAATGGGTCCCGGCAACAAAGCCTGATCAGGTACCCAACAACAAAGAAATCTCTGTAAACCGGGGAAATAGAGAAAACCTAGTGGGAAAAACCCTACCCCAAAAAGAGATACAACAACATGCTGAAAAGAGACATGAAGGAAGGAAGGCCTCAACAAGAATACTGACCATATATTTGTATGCACATGGATCGTTGGTATGTTTTACATTACTATTTAGTGTGTTTGGTATGGTATGGGACAGAGTCGTAGTTACTTTCTTTGACAAGATCCACACAATAAACTGGTCTCATCCATTTATTGTTATATTATATGTATGCATATGTTCATCTTTGTGATGACATGTTTGTAGGTACCGGGCTACATCTTCCCTGAATTGGCAGGAGTGAGCGTGCCCTATCGCAATATCTCAATGGTAAGAGAGGGGAGATAATATTTAGGCCTAAATCCCTACCCTAAACCCTTATTTTGTCCTAGAACTGGACAAGAATCTGACTGACTATCCTATCTGAATCCGTCAAGTGACGTGGATTCGTGAGCCTTTCTGTGTGTGCTTGTGTGTCTGTTTTAGTTTTTTTTCTATTTGGATGGTTTTCAGTTAGATTAATGATGCTTTTGGCTTGTTTTATTTAATGAGTAATTATGGTAAATGTTAATGTTAATTATTGTACCTTTGATAAGGTTAAAATATTGAAATATTAAATATATGGCTATCTAATAATTAAATATTAATTAAATGCCTATATTTAATTAATTGATTTAATTATTAAGTCTTGATTTAAATAATTGAGATTAAATAAAATTTAAATCCAATAATTATAATTAATTGTACAAAGTTGAATTATTGAGTATTATTTTAAGTTGCATGATTAATTGATTTAATTTAAATTGAAATATTCTCATGCATTTTCAATTATGACTTTATTTTTATATTATAAAGTTGATTTGTGCATTGTTTTAAGTGAAATTGAAAATGAAGCATTTCTTTTATTTTTTAATTAATAATTAATATCTTTAGGGTTTCACTTTTTGAAAACCTAATTGCATGGTTTTCTATATCTTTGAAAGGAAACCAATTTGAAAGGTTGTTCAATCAGGGAGAGGGACAATTCAAGTGATTGGAGATTTGTTGAAATCTTAGGAGCATTTTGGAGCATTTTAGATTTCTGAATTTCTTTGAAATTGTGAATTTCTCTGGATTAGAATTAGATCTTCTCATCAGTTACTAAGGTAGAATCTTGACCTCGATAATTCTAGCTTCTAGATCCTTGTCTTATATGCTTCTCGAATGCTAGAATCTTGTGTTTAAATCTTTATTGTTTGATATTATGTGTTTTTATTGTATAAAATTGGAAAAATATGTTATTGGATCAGTTCTATTGTTTTTCCTTCATGATTTCATGTTAGATCTATGTTTTGGGCTTAAGGCTTTCATTAAAATGCTTTGGTTGTAATATGGGCATCAGGATTTTCATTTGGTATGATTTAGTTTTCAAAACTATCCTTAGGGTTTTCTATCTGTGAATGAGGTTTTCCTTTGTGTTAAATTTTGATATTGTTGCCAAAAATGGTTAAGAGCCTTCAAATCTATAAATTCCCTTACCTTGGAAAGAAAATTGCACCCATACCAGGTCCCTGTCCAAAAAAAACCAGATCTAGATCTGCATGGAAAGAAAACAATTGAGATTAATTGCATGGTTGAAAATAATCTTTAAAAAATAAAGTTTAACATTAGACTTAATATATCTCCTTTTTTAAAATCAATTGTTTGGTTGTAGAAAAATCCTCCTATTTACTTCCTTTAGAGCTATGGGTTGAAAGAATCTCTCTATTATTAGAAAATGTAGTTTTATCAATTTATTATTGGAAATGAAATAACTATTTTTTTTTTAAGCAAAAGTGGATCTACCACTGTATATATATTAATATTTTAAGGACTAGTTTGAGAGCTCAAATGGGAAAGAACTAGTAAGAAAACCTAAAATCATTGCTCAATACAAAATAAGAAAGTATTAAAACCTATGTCCTGCCAATTACAAGCAATGTCAGTGTACATTGACATTGAGAGTCAATATGATGCTATCTAGACACAACAATCACGCATATAGCATATGATAACCAAAAAGTATCTACAAAATACATTAATTCACAATATATTCATGATGAATGTAGAACATCATATATGTCGACACAAAAATTTTTGAAGCATTCCCATACCAAAATTTACAGACACTTAGTATGAGCTTCACATTACTCTTCCATTGCTTCATAATCATGTAGCACTAAATCCGGTTGTGATTTTGGAGACCAACCCAAAGGTTCGGCAGGCCTACCAAGGAAAACCTATACTTGTGTGTTCATTTCCCATCTCGACCCGTGATTATCTTCTTCCCAAGTATCTTGTGTTGGCTCACCCTCAGAACAACCCCAATCTGCATCATTATGCTATTGACTGTGAATCACCACAGTAGACCAACCTGTACCAGTCACACTCTGTCAAATTACAGGAGGTTCCACCATTACAGTCATTGCAGAGGCTATTTGAATGTGGGGACAGGTAACCTGGACAACCTGTAATGGAGGAGTTGGGTTATTTGGCCTTTCCATCAATTTGAGCAATGCATCCACTACCATTTGTAATTTTTCCTCCAATGTATAACCCAGAATAGAACCCACTAATTACAGTGCCCCTTTGAGGTGTCAAAAAGATTACTTTTCTAGTGACCTTTTAATGCTATCAAAAATTACCATGTAAGCATGGTTCGTTAGCAGTAGTTGTCATGGGAACAAACCTCCCACCAGTGTGTTTCCAGCCAAGAGATCATATCTTTGCATTACTTTCTTCAATTTCTTTTCTTCCCAGAAATGGTGCTTGCATTTATAGGCTAGAATTTCCAATAACTCAACTGACTGTAGCAATTCCATAGCATTCAAGAGAAAAATTGAAACAAAATGCGATGGGTATAGAAACTCCTTGGATTTTGGCTCCATATTTTCATACCCAATGACCTTCTTTATGGCTGACCGAATAATGGAAGAATGAGACACAAACATATCATACAGCACAAAGTTGGCAATATTGTAGGGGAGGGCTTCTTCATCTTCAACTGGTGTGATGTGAATTATGTAGTTCTTCGGAAGTATTTTCGCATGATACCTTGTACATTGTTTGCGTTGGGCACATACCACAACCTGAGAAGCCATTGCCAATCCTTTTCATGTATAGAAGAATGAGTTAGTTTAAATAGAGATGGCCCATTATTACCTTCTTCTTATGTACACTTTCGAATCCCATTGAAATCTCATCCAACCTGTGATTATTAAATGAATATGCCTTTGTTTTTAGGAAAAATAGGGAATTCACTTGCAAATAGGATGATTACTTGTCTGGAGTCACTTATGTTTTCTACACAGACCCTAAATGAGATTATATTTATCCATGCATCCCCCTTCCTTGTGATAATTTAAAATTGGTGGCCACTATTTTGTAATGCCACTATTTGGTTATACCTTGCATGCTCAGCTAAATACTTTCCACTGTTAGTTAATGACCAAAAATTTATGATATAATCCTTACCCTAAATGCAATCTGCAGCGAAAGCTTGTACCCCACATGGATTTCTACCAGTCACCAATGTAAATAAACTTTGAAGCATGTCTCAGCGGATACCTACATTAATTAATCCATCATCACATCAAAGTACAATTACATAGTGTGTCCTCAAGCTCACGGAATAATGATACTTTGTGGCTTATGATGTTAGTTTAGTACTAAGTGAGCTCATTTTCTTGGTGTGTTGATAGTGATGTAACAATGTATTGCCCATGCTTTCTATTTCTACATCAAAAACTTTTACTTTTCACTTTGTCTAAACCCACCAACCTATGTAATTCATATAGCTCATCTAGACTCACAGTTGGCAATTTAAACAGTATATCAGTACCATCGTAACCCAAGTTGGACAAGTAATCAGCAACCCGGTTACCTTCCCAAAGTGTATGGGATAAGAATATGCGAGGAAATTTGTCTAAGATGTGTAAGATTTTCTTCAATATATATTCTAGCTGCCAATTATGGGACTCTCTTTTAACACAAGCATTTATGATTACCATCAAATCACCTTCTACATGAATGTCTATGTACCCACATTGTTTGTCCAGAATAAGTCCCGCAATCAATGCATGTGCTTCTGTTATGTTGTTTGACCTTGAAGGTAATGGTGAAGCGATACATGCCAATAAACTTCCCTGTGAGTTCCTAATACATGTACCAAAGCCTGATATTCCAATATTACCATGTGAGGCTCCATCAAAATTCATTTTCACTACCTGTTGTTTTGGAGGGATCCACCTAACAGTTGATCAATCTACTTTCCCTAAAACCTTTTTTGAGTCTCCCCAGCCCATTGGTATGGTGATTTTTTTCCAATTTCTTAGTAGTACGTCGTCCCATGATGTCAATGTAGGATTATAACCACAGCGATATATACTAGCATTCACTACTTCAAATATTGACTTCTCAATGCCTTCCAATACTATTTCTAAAGTCGACGGTTCATTCCTAAAAATCATCTTGTTTCTCTCCCACCAAATTGACGACATAACTAAAGGTGGGGTTCACTTCTAAATGTTAGAAAAAAGTGAGTCGTGATGAAGGTCTAGCCAATATTGAAATAAATCCCACATCTTATTGGGTAAGGGAGTAAAAAATCAAAGTTTGTTGAGGAAAAAGGACCAACATTCTTGTGCAAAAGAACATTATAGTAGCAAGTGGTCTATCATCTCAATCTGTTCATCACATAGTGTACATTTAAAAGCTTGTGTGATGCAGAAATTTTCCAATCGATCACTGGTAAGAATCCTATTTTTTAATGCAAGCCATGAAAAGCACCCTTCCTTAGGAAGGACAACATGGTTCCAATAGAAATTATAAGCATGGGAAGGGACCTTATCAGAATCCACATTCTAGAGAATTCTATAGCCCTCTTTAATAGAGTACTTCCCATTCTTTACAGGGGCCCATAACTTATCTTCTTTTTCTGACAAATATACTTACCTAGATGCAAGTATATTGAAAAGTAGGTCGGTATTTTGGTTTGAGAGATTCAGCTCTTCAGGATCCTTCCATACAAATTTACCTGAGAATATGTTAACAGCCGATACATAATTTATGATGGAAATACACCATTCATTTTCTAACAAAGTTATGATGTCTTAAGGAATCATTGGTGATAACAGGATAGGTATTCCACTCCATGAGTCTCTCCAAAATTTAACACTAGACCCATTGTTCACCTCCCATGACACATGATTGTACACCACTTCTCTTGTTGACATCATGAAATTCCAAATTTTAGACCCTTTGGGTGGTTCAGTAATAGAAAGAACTCATGCAGGATTATAGTTATCAAGGTACTTGTGCTACATAATTTGGCACCATTTATTGTCGGGTTTAGTATACATTTTCCACACTAGCTTTCGCCTAAATGCTTTGTTCCAGTTATTCAAATCATGGACTCCTACCCCTCCTATTATCAGACCTTGTTCCATATCCTTTAGCGAAATGAGAGGGATCTTCTTCTCATTTTTCATATTCCCTATCCACAAGAAGCCTCTAATTAATTTTTGGATTTGTTGGATAACTAAAGATGGCGCTTTTAGAACAGCTAAGTAATAATTAGGGATTGTTGATAGGATAGATTTCATGAGTAGAATACTTCTTGATAAATATAACCACCTAGCTTTCTGGGCCACAACCTCGTTCTTAAATGTTTCAATGACCAAAGACCAATAGCCTGGTTTATTTTCTCCCACAAAAAAATGGAATACCAAGATATATTGAAGGCAGGATGTCAATCGAAAACTCTTGGATTCAAACAATTGAATTTGAAATGATCTGATTGGTGTTGAACATATAGATTTATGATTTTTGAGCATTGATTTTCTTACCAGAGACTACAGAATATAGGTCTAGAACATATTTTATCTTTCTAGATTCTTTTACCTGAGATTTACCAAACAATGTGTCAACCACAAATAAGGAGTGAGTAACTTAGATGTCTGTACCTCCAATTTGAGGACCAATCCATAACCCCAATGTGTGTTGTCTCTTGATTGTTTTGCTAAGTGCTTCTACCATTATAATGAATAAAATGGGGGATAATGGGTCACCCTGCCTAATCCCTTGAGTAGAAGAGAAAAATATCGCTGATGCTCCATTTATAATAACTAAAAACCATGCACCTGAAATACATGCTCTAATCCATTTACACCTTTGTTTTAAAAATCCAAACTTGTGTAGAACTTGAAAAATAAAATCCTAGCACACTCTATCATATGCCTTCATCATGTTTAATTTGATGAAAAAGTTAGAAGACTGATCTGCATGAAAAAAATGGAGGACTTCATGAGAAACCACAAAACCTTCCATAGTTTCACATCCTGGTACAAAGCCTCCTCGCTCTTGAGAGATAATAGATGGAATGAGATGTTGAAGTCTCAGATATATGGCTCTAGTTATGATCTTATAAGTTGTGTTGCATAGCGATATGGGATGAAAATCTACAAAAGTTTTTGGTTCTTTCACCTTTGGAATGATGGTAATGTTTATAGTATTAAAATATTTCAGCATAGCCTTACTTTTTCTGGATTCTTCAATGAGTGCCAACAACTCCCAGCCAATAACATCCCAACATGCCTAAAATAAAAATGTTGTGTACCCATCTGAACCTAGATATTTTTTTGAAGGAAACAAAAAAACCACATGATGAAGTTCTTGAATAGTAAAAGGAGCCATTAGAATGTCATTATCTTGTTGTGATACTAAAACTGGGATAGCCTCAAGCATTTCATCCAGCTGCTCTTGTGATGGTGAGGGACCCTAGATAGGAGCAAGGAGGTTCTTGAAAAAATTAACCCCATCTTGTTGAATTTATTGAGCATTAGTTAACACCTTACCAGTTGTAAATTTTGAAATGGATTAAGATTGTGCTAGCTACTCATTTCTACTTAGCCGAAGCATGGAAAAATTTTGTCTTCTTATTACCTTCTCGCAACCATAGCTCTTGTGATTTCTTCCCCTAATATTCTTCCTCCCTACAAAAAATTTCCTCTCATTCTTGTTGAAGTTATTTTTGCTTATAATAAGTGCCATTATCCATACCTTGTTGGATAGTGTGGTCATATATGTCTGCTAACTGTTTCTTAACCATGTCTTTTTGCTGGAAGATATTTTTGAATACCTGTTCATTCCATTTTTTAATATGACCTTTAATAATTTTAAGCTTCATAGAAAATTGGTGCATTTTTTATCCTCCACATACGGAGAACTCACCCACCATTTTTTATCAGAGGAAGGAAATGTGGGTGGTGAAGCCACATCCTTTCAAACTTGAATGATGGTTTGTGGCAGTTTGATGTTTTTGCATTGTCTATGGAGAGTACTATCATGAAGTGATCGGATCCTGGTAAAGATAAAATTTCTAATTGAAAGTGAAGATTCTTAAGTTTCCATTCTTGTGAAATTAGGAACCCATCCAACCAAACTGCAATTTGTGCAAAGTTAGCTCTCTTGTTCATCCAAGTAAAGGAACCACTTGATGGGACCATGTCCATCAAATTATTGTCGATAATCAATGAGGATAAGTCTTGTAAGGTTCTTATCGATGGGCATATTCCCCCAACTTTCTCAGCCATATTGAGGATAGAATTGAAATCTCCCCCTAATACTACATTCTAATCACTATGATGTTGAATTAGATACGTTAAATGGTTCCATAATTTATGCTTGTCTTGTGTAGAAGTAGGCCCATAAACATTAATTAGAATGAAGGAAAGGTCATATTTAGTCACCTCTAATAGTTTCCAATTATTGTACTGGCCAATCTTTTTCCCTTGAATGGTCTTCAAATTCCATAAGATAGCCAGACCACTCGAAGCCCCAATCCCTTGCTGATGAATAGAGGACTAGGAGGACCACTTGCCAATTGATTTTTCAAAGTTTTCTTGTGACATTTTTGTTTCTTGCAATAAAACAATATCAGCATGAATAGAATCAATCATCTACTTGATTCTAATTCTTTTTTTAGATGTATTTATGCCTCTGACATTCAATGAAGCATTTTTTATTGTTGACAAGGAGAACCTATCATCCTCCTTTTCAATCTCTTAAAGAACACAAATTTATCATCCAAAGTTTATTGGATTCTTGCAACTATCTCTTCCTTTATTTTTACACAATTTGGCTTTCGATCTCTTGATTTTGGAGTCTTTTTGGGTTGGACACAATGTATTGGCATTTTTTCAATGGAAAGGATTTGGTTCTCTAAGGAACATTGAGAATTGTCAATTTTGTCCCTACCCTTGGACAGATCCTATTTCCTATCCTCTTCTGCATATAAATGTTAGTAATAACTCAGAGGGGGGGTGAATCAATGGCCTCAAGAATTTATCCTTCAAACTTAACCACCAATTAATAAATCTCAGATTATTATGTCCCTACAAGATTCATGCCATGAAATACTAATAATGATTACCTATCTATCAGTTTTCTCTGGCAATCCTTATTCTTTCTTGATTACCGATAAGCAGTATAACTATTTATCGAAACTCAGTAAATAAGCAGAGTATACCGATCAATCCAGAGTTAGCTATGTAAGATGCAAAATAGTAAAGAAATGAATCATACACACATAACACATGAAATTTAACATGGAAACCCTATTAAGGGGAAAACCACTAGGACTGGTACCCCAAATTTTCACTCTTCTGAAGTGAGCCCTGTTAGGAGCCAACCTTGTTAAAGGTTACAAACACACTGTTAAGTGCGACCTTGTTATAGGATTTTATACATAGAGGTTGTCACTTGGTATCGAGCATCTATTTCTACCATCCTTGAATTAACCTCCTTCATAGACTATCATTAGGTATAGGGAAAGTACAATGCTACTTTCATGTATCAACCTTTTTGGCACTCCTTGAAATGTACCTCAATATATAGAAGACTGTTAAGTCTTGCTCAGTTCAGAGACTTGATGCTTCAATGGTTAAACTAAAACACTATGACCTATTCATATTGCAACTTGAATTTCATGTTTTTAGATTTCTTTAAGTACATTACCTCTCTGAACAATGTATCAATTCAATCCTTGTGCTCCACACTTTCTACTCTCTGATGTTGTGCTCACTGTTCATCGGTTGTCTGTAGGATTCCTTAGCTCTCCTTCAGCTTATTTGATAAGCACTGCATGAATTTTTTCTTCATTAGTTTCTCTTCAACATCCTCTTTCTATTCAATCCCCTTAATCCCATCTATAAATGAATTAAGCTTGTCTCTTATATAGACATAATATTCATTGTTTCTTGGTTCTTGATTCTTGGCATGATAAACAATCCAGCCAATTAGATTTAAAGCATAACTTCTTATTTGTCTTGTAGATATCTTCTTTCCAACTATACAAATCATCTTTAAATATATCACTTATCTCTGGTCAAATAAAACAAAGTAGACAACTAGTTAAGTCTATATTTAGCTCTGCCAGCTAGATATTTTGTCATTTTCTGAACTCTCTGTTCTGTCAGTCACCACTGCAGCTAGCTGTCAGTGACAACTAACTGATCCATTAGTGAGACTCTAGTTAGCTTTAGGATCTCTGTCCATTAGGCATCATTTTAATTTTACTCATCGGGCAACCTCCTGACTTTTCTTGCCAGGAATTACTGTGGTTTTTCTTCGTCAGGTGACACTATGCTTCTGATCGTCGGGTATCACTATGACTGTTCTTCTTTTCTCTGTCTGTCGGTGTGCACTCTGTCAGTGTTGTTTGTCACTTAGTGAATACTTCAATTTTATGTATTTCTAAAAGAATAAATTTGGTTCCTTTGGTTCTCTGAAGTCTTTGGCATTATGTACATGACCATACAGATGATATCAAGTTGGCATCAATGACAATACATTCCATTAACTGATTTAATGACCTGCATTATCTTCAACTTAACATTATCAAACATTCAATCAGTTACATATCATCAATCTCTCCCTTTGGCAGTGATGGAAACATACTATATTATCACACTATACCATTTATAATATAATATGAAATACAATAGTTGAGATTCATCAAACTACCAATCTTTTTGTTCTATTAACTGATAAATGTCTGACCATCGGTAAGCTCTTGTTTTAGAATAGATTTTATTCTTGTAGATCTCTGTCTTGTGATGTGTTGTTCTCTCTCCTTGTGTCAATTTATCTCCCTTGACTTTGCTTTTCTTTTGATGTCTTTTTCTCTTGTCAGCAACTCTCCCTTTGTATAATCTTTCCATACAATTTCTTTTCCTAAGGATATAATCTCTCCCTGTTGGAATAATGTGATAATGGATAATCTCTCTCCCTTTTTTGAAGAATGTGATAATATGGATAATCTCTCTCCCTTTGACAGTAATGCCAAACAAATATCTCACAAATATCTGACATTAATGTCAAACAATTGTTTCTCTCCATCCATAATATATTTCTTCAATTGTTGTTATCCATCAGCAATACAACAATATGCTATAGTGCTCAGTGATGATATATACTTGTCTATATATAGATGTAGCCTTTAAGTTCATCTCTTTGCTTGCATCAACATTAATGATATTTTAATAATATGTAGGTTGATGTAGCCTTCTGGTCATTTTATTGAATGGTAGACAAGGGTTTGACCCCTAGTCTCTTTCTCAAGTACTCAAATGCATCCTTGGGAAGTGGCTTGGTGAAGATATCAGCTAATTTTTATTTGGAATGCACATACTCAAGTATCACCTCTTTTTCTTGAACTTGTTCTCTCAAATAATGATACTTGATGGCAATGTGTTTAGTCTTAGCATTCATGACTGGATTGTTGGAAATGTTTATTGCACTAGTGTTATCACAATAGATAATTACTGATTCTAGGATCTTCATATGCATACCCTTCCAGTAACTGTTTGATCCATGCAATATTTGAGCAATTTGTAGCAGTAGCAACATACTCTACTTCTATAGTAGACTAAGAGATGCATCCTTACTTTTTGCTAATCCATGTGACAAGTTTGTCACCCATAAAGAATGCTCCTCCAGTTGTGCTCTTCTGGTCATCAAGATTTCCAGCCCAATCAACATCGGTAAACACCTTAAGTTCAAATTTTCCTTCTCTTCTATACCATAAGCCATATTCCTCAATATTCTTCAAATATCTTAAAATTCTTTTCACAGCAGTCATATGTGATTCCCTGGGGTTAGCAAAAAATCTAGCAACAATTCCTATTGCATGTGCAATATCTGGTCTAGTATGTACAACATACATGAGTTTTCCAATCATTAATTTTTACAAAGTCTAATTTACCTCTGATGTCTTGTCCTCGTTTTTCAACTTACATCTAGTAGACATCAGTGTTCCAACTGGTTTGGAATCTTCCATCTTGAATATTTTCAGGACCTCTTTAATGTATTTGGACTGTGTAATGAAAATACCTTCACATTGTTGCAAGATCTATAGACCAAGAAAGAACTTGATCTCTCCAAACATAGACATCTCAAA
>MU226533.1:2322878-2348417 GCA_018584345.1 Thuja plicata
TGTTTTCACTAGTCCTTACAAATCCAATACTTATAAGATAGGAATGAAGTCATTCATACCAGGCTCTAGGAGCTTGTTTCAATCCATACAAGGCTTTATGAAGTCTACATACCATGTTTCTCTTGTCCAGATCTACAAACCCTTCTGGTTTCTCAATGTATACCTCTTCTTCAAGTATTCCATTTAGGAATGATGACTTGACATCCATCTAGTATACCTTGAATCCTTTGAATGCAGCATAAGAAAGTAGTATTCTTACACCTTCTAGCCTAGAAACGGGTGCAAAGGTCTCTCCATAGTCAATAACTTACTCTTTTGCATACCCCTTTCATTCTAGTCTTGCTTTGTTTCTTGTGACTTCTCCATTCTCATTCATTTTGTTCCTAAATATCCATTTAGTACTGATGACATTCTAGTCATCTGGTCTTGGTACAAGTGACTATGTCTTATTTTTATCAATCTCATCATTCATAACACTTATTCATTCTTCATTATCAAGTACAACACTGACAGATTTTGGTTCAAACTCACAAATTAAACAACTTGTGTTTATAGACTTACTTCTTGTTCTTGTACTATCTTTCTTGTCTCCTATGATCTAATTCTTTGGATGGTTCCTTGTTACATATCTGGCAAGAATTGGTTTAGCTCTTTGTCTATCATCTTGATCATCATTTTGTCCTTCATTCTGTTCTTCATCACTCTGTACATTATTTTGATTATTATACTGACCGTCAGAATTTGCAGCTTGACTGTCAGTTACAACATTATGTTGCTCTGGAATTAATCATTATTTCTTGGGAAGAGTGTTAGATTCTTCATAGTATACAAACTTGTTGTAGTCCTCTGGTTCTTTTGTGCTTTTCAGCTCATTATTTTCTACAAATTCATCTATCTTCACATTTACACTTTCAACAATTTTGTTAGAATCCTTGATTAGACATTTATAAGCCTTTATCTTGGTGGAATATCCTAGAAATATACCTTCATCACTCTTGGCATCAAGATTTCCATTTCTATCATCCTTTAAGATATAACATTGACTAACAAAGATTTTGAAGTAACTTACTTTGGGTGTTTTACCATACCATAGCTCATAGGGTGTCTTCTTTGTGTCCTTCTTCAATTGTACTTTGTTTAATGTGTAGACAACAGTATTGACAGCTTCCCTCCAGAAGATTTGGGTGATACCTTTCTCTATCATCAGTGTTCTAGCACAATCAACTATGGATCTATTTCTTCTCTCAACAATCCCATTTTTTTGTGGTGTTCTTGGTGCAAAAACCTATCTTTTTATACCATGCTCATTACAGAAGTTAGTGAATTCATCTGATATAAACTCTCCTCCTCTATCTCATCTCAAGCATTTCAAATCCTTACCACTTTGTTTCTCTACTATAGCCTTATACCATTTAAACATCTTGAATGCTTTAGATTTATCTTTTAGAAACATAACTGTCATCATTCTAGAGTAATCATCAACAAAGAGAATAAAATATCTATCTCCATAATAACTCTTTGTCCTCATTGGTCCACATAGATCAGTATGGACTAATTCTAGCATATCATCAGATGTATGGGTTTTACTTTTGAGACTAGACTTTGACATTTTACCTTTTTGATGATTCTTACACATGATGTTATCGGGCTTTGGCATCATCGGTAAGCCTCTTACATTTCTCCTTCTGCTTATTTTTATCATGTTGTCAAAATTCACACGACACAATATTTTGTGCCACAACCATATGTCTTCGTTTCTAGTCATTGATCAAGTGGTGTTAGTATCATTCAGATAGAATAAGTTACCTTTTGTCTGTTCACCGGTACCAATCAATCTTCCTAATTCATTGAAGATCTTTTCCTTCTTATTCTCAAATGCTACTCTGTGACCTGAATTATTCAGTTGAGAAACACTCATCAGATTATAATTCAATCCTTTTACCCAATAAGAATTTTCATATTTAATCATATTATTCAACATTATAGTTCCTTTACCTTCAACTGGACAAGGTGTATCATTACCGATTCTTACTGTACCACCATTATAATACTCAAAAGTGTTCAACTTTTCTTTGTCACCGGTCATGTGGTGAGTGTAGCCACTATCTATAATCCAGATGTCATTCTTTCTAATCTTAGATATGAGTTTAGTATCTACATACCTTTCATCTTCATCTGAATCATCTTTCATAGCCACAAACACCATCTTGATGTCTTCATCAAATTCAGTGTCAGTATCTTTATTTTTGCAAGTAGCTAGGTAGCTGGCTTTCTTGCCTTTGTCCTTGTAGTCTTGGTTATCTCTTCTTTCTCTTTGTCAGTAACTTCTGTAATCTTTTTTATCACCTCTATCAGATTTCTTCTCAAAATATTTTTCATTAACTCTGTCATCTTTTCTTCTGTTAGGACATCTTACAACAAAGTGTCCAATCTCTTTACAATTAAAGCATACAAGTGGTAACTCGCCTTTGTATTTACCTTTGCCTCTCTGCATTCTTCTAGTCATAAGTGCTTCTATTTCATCTAGATCTTCTTCACTTTCAGTTTCACTATCTCTTCTAGATGTGTGTCTATGACTTGATTTTCTTATTCTCATAGAAGATTTAAATGCAAACTCTAAGTTTGGTAAGACACTATTATCAAAGTTATTCATCTCAAATGAAATCATTCTACCAATTAAACTATCAAGAGTGACGGTATTTTTTTTTACTACTCTCATTTCTTGAATGGCAGAAACTCTAATAGCATATACAGGCAGTAAGGTTCTTAAGATTTTACTTACCACTATCTCCTCTTCAAGTGTACCTCCAACTCCTTATATAGCATTGACTACTTCTTTGATTCTTGTGTTGTACTGTGTGATGTTTTCTCCTTCTTTCATTCTGAGATCATGAAACTTTCCTCTAAGGATTTCTGCCTTGGCTCTTAGAACATTTGTTTCACCTCCATGTACAAGCTTCAGTTTGTCCCAAATTTTCTTTGCAGTTTTGCAATCTTTGACATCTTCAAATTTAGCATCAAAGAGTGAGGAAGAAAGCTCTATGACCATGCAGTTGTGCTCATGCTTCTCTCTCAATTGATCTACTATTAATACTCATGTGGGCAACACATATTTAGTATCTAAGAATTTATTAACATCATTACCAATACCTGATAAGTGGATTCTTATCTTTCTTTTCCATGAATAAAAGTTGTCTTTTTTAACTTGGTCACATCTCATCTGTTCATCTTGTGATCTTGACTTGGGTCTTGAAACCTTCCTTTCTAAGAACACAAGCTCTGATACCAATTGTTAGTAATAACTAAGAGTGGGGGGTGAATCAGTGGCCTCAAAAATTTATCCTTCAAACTTAACCACCAATCAATAAATATTAGATTATTATGTCCCTACAAGATGCATGTCATGAAATACTAATAATGATTAACTGTCTATCAGTTTTCTCTATCAATCTTTATTCTTTCTTGATTACCGATAAGTAGTATAACTATTTACCGAAACTCAGTAAATAAGAAGAGTATACTGATCAATCCAGAGTTAGCTATGTAAGATGCAAAATAGTAAAGAAATGAATCATACACACATAACACTTGAATTTTAACATGGAAACCCTATTAAGGGAAAAACCACTAGGACCGATACCCCAAATTTTTACTCTTCTGAAGTGAGCCCTGTTAGGAGCCAACCCTGTTAAAGGTTACAAACACGTCGTTCAGTGCGACCTTGTTAGAGGATTTTATACATAGAGGTTGTCACTTAGTATCGGGCATCTATTGCTACCATCCTTGAATCAACCTCCTTCTTAGACTGCCAATAGGTATTGGGAAAGTCCAATGCTACTTTCATGAATCAACCTTTTTGGCACTCCTTGAGATGTACCTCAATATATAGAAGATTGTTAAGTCCTGCTCGGTTAAGAGACTTGATGCTTCAATGGTTAAACTGAAACACTATGACCTATTCATATTGCAACTTGAATTGTAGATTTTCAGATCTATTTAATTACATTACCTCTCTGACTATTGTATCAATTCAATCCTTGTGCTCCACATTTTCTTCTATGAGATGTTGTGCTCACTATTCATCGGTTATCTCCAGAATTCCTTAGCTCTCCTTCAGATTTTTTGATCAGCACTGCATGAATTTTTTCTTCATCAGTTTCTCTTCAAAATCCTTTTTCTATTCACTCCCCTTAATCCCATATATAAATGAATTAATCTTGTCTCTTTTATAGACATAATATTCATTGTTTCTTGGTTCTTGATTCTTGCCATGATAAACAATCCAACCAATTAGATTTAAAGCATAACTCGTGATTTGTCTCGTACATATCTTCTTGCCAACTATAAAAATCATCTTTAAATCAATCACTTATCTCTGGTCAAATAAAACAAAGTAGACAACCAGTTAAGTCTATATTTATCTCTGCCAGCTAGATATTTTGTCATTTTCTAAACTCTTTGTTTTATCGGTCACCACTGCAGTTTGTTGTCAGTGACAACTGACTGTTCCATTGGTGAGACTCCAGTTAGCTTCATGATCTCTGTCCATCGGGCATCATTGGAATTTTACTCATTGGGAAACCATTTGACTTTTCTCGTCAGGCATCACTGTGGTTTTTCTTCATCAGGAAACACTATGCTTCTGATCGTCAGGTATCACTATGACTGTTCTTCTTTTCTCTGTCCGTCGGTGTGCACTCTGTCGGTGTTGTTTGTCACTTAGTGAATACTTGACTTTTATGTATTTTTGAAATCATAACTTTGGTTCATTTGGTTCTCTAAAGTCTTTGGCATTATGTACATGATTGTACAGATGATATCAAGTTGACATCAATGACAATATAGTCCATTAATTGATTTAATGACCTGCATTATCTTCAACTTAACATTATCAAACATTCAATCAGTTACATATCATCAATAAATCCTCAACAACCTTATCTTGAACCATTGCATGTGCACAATTAGTTTCCTCTGGATAGAGACATGCATCATCTAGAATTTGACAATTCATTGAACATTGTATGTTAGGAAGCTGATTGCCTAGACATTCATCAATTGGGAAAATGGAAGAGTCCAAAAAGTTCTCCTATCCTCTGTGTATATAGAAAATTTTATACCCCATGGGAAACACATGAAATTGAAAGTTCCCAGTCAACTGGAGATTATCACATATCTCATTAATTTTTGAATTATTAATTGGAAACCCATGTCCCTCACATAGGTCACCATGACCATGGTAGAGGGTGAATACTCTTTGTCTACATACTCATAAAATTCCACTATTGCATGCTCTATCCTTTGTACCCCCTCTACCTCTGTGATTTCTTCTAGTGGCTCATAAACAAGGTTTGATGTCGTGAGGTCTGCAGATCCCATGTTTCCTCCTTGTGTTTCCACCCCATTATTATTTTTATTTTGAATAGGGAGGATAATGGGAGAATTATGGAATATTAATTGGTGAACAATTTTGTCAACAAATGACGTACGAGGGACCAGGGAGTCATATTCCAACAAACCCTTAGTGCGGGGGGTAAAATGAAAGTCCCCCCAATGAGAGGTAAGAATTAGAAAGGAGAAAATATATTGTAGTAAGGCAGAGAACTTACCTTCCAAATTCTGCCCCTAAAACCCTAAATCTTTGCCAGTGTGTTCCTGAAACTATGTTGCGACCTTCTCTTTATCTTGTTGATTGGAAATAGCTATCAAAGTATAATGAGCACAAGTTGTAGGGTTTGAGTTATCATTTGGGCAAACACGGATTTCTCTTGATTTCCCCTTATGGAAATCTGTACTTGTATAATCAAAAAATGGAAGCACTTCCATTTAGGACTGGTTTAGCCCTTTGAGTAAATGGTTTGGGGTCATGTCAAATGACTTGAATGGGTCTTTGACTTGGATCTAGTTTTCCCCTGTCCTGCCCTATTTTCCACTTCTCTCGTACCTATTTCTGGTATCCTTCTCTGAGATTTTAAGGTTCTTGACCTCAAGGTCAAGGTCAACCTCGACCCTGATCGGGTCGACCTTGACCCTGACCCGGGGTCTAAATGTCAAATTTCAAATATTTCTGAATGTTGGGGTTTGGAAAGAATTATTTCCCACTTCTGGGTCCACTGTTGCAGGCTCTGAAGTGGCAACTCTTAAAAAAAAGATATTTAATATAGGTCCACTTCTAGGGGTATGAGCCTAATTGGAATTTAATTCTCATATGTCAGCCTCTCTAGAGGTTTTTTCCCTGGACTAGTATATAAGGAAGCCTTCTCCTCTCATTTTCTATAATCATTATCTATGCATAATCTATGGAAGTGAGCGTCTACTTTCGATCATTCAAGCATTCAAGCATTTAAGATTCAATTTATCAAGGAGATCCATTAGTAGCCATTGAAGGATTCAAGCTCTATGGATCCCTCTTGTTGAATATTTCTCCATCCATATCCATTCAAGCTTCTTCCTATCCCAAGATCCATTCAAGATTGGTGTTGAAGATCTAAAGGCAATTGATTTGAGACATCCTACAATTTTGCATCCATTTGGAGCATCCATACTTGTGGATTCAAGGATTCAAATTCTCCACAAGAGTTTCAACATAAGCAAGGTGAATTATTCTATTTACTTTTTTTATTACTACAATTTCAATTCTATTTCAAGTTTAATTCAAAAACTAGGGTTTGACCATGGAAAATCCCCCATCCAAACAAAAAAAAAAAAAAAATCTTGCAGGTATAGGTATGGAATAGAAAATTACAGAGTAGATTTGAATACCCTTTTTGTCAAAATTTTGGGATCCGTTAATAGATTTTCTATTGAAGTAGTGTAAGTCAAGGTCGACATAAAGGGGTACAATTTTGCCCCCGTATTTGGGTCAAGGTTGACCTTGCTCAGAAAAGAAAATGATTTCTGGGTTTTCTTTGTCTCTATGTTTCTAGGCCAGAGCAGGTTGCAGAAGTTCCAAAAACTTAGTACAAACACCAGAAAATAGAAATTTCTAGATCTGTTATACTTTGAGGTTAGTATTTGTCTTTAATTCATTTCAATTAAGATTGTAATCTTTTCAGATCTATTACACACTCTCCTCCAAAATGGAATGTAAGGTTTTCCTCTTTCTTCTTATTTTTAATCGATTGATTCATTTGTGCATTGACCATTTTCTTGTGGTTAATCAATTTGGATCTTTCCTTTGTGAATTTGGGGCTAAGATGAGAATCTTACCTTCCCCAAATTTTGATATGTAAAGGATATTATTTAGATGTGCAAGTCTCTTGTACCCATTTCACCTATTCACATTTTTCCCCGTTACATTTTGGTGAACCCACTTACGACAACTCTTTCTTTTGTGGTGTTAGATTTACATTTCATATTATATCTTGCATGCGTATTAGATTAGCCTTCTTTTATGTTCTTGCATTTACATTTTAAAAATTAAAAAAAAAATCATATAAAGAAAAAATACAAAAACATTTATTTGTTCATGCCTTGTGTTTTCCTAATTTAGTTCATTTTTATTGCATCAGTGTATGAGCTTTACTACCTCTAGTCCTACTTATAATATCTTGGTTAGAAGAAGTCACAAACTTATGGATTCCTTTGATCCTGAGTCTTCCTCTCCTTTCCTTAGGATCCTATATGACAATTTGATCACTCATGATTCCAATCCTTCTATGGAGCATAACTCTTCTCACTCATCTCATGATGAGGTTGATGCTTTAAGAGTTCCTCTTGAACAAGACCAAAAATTTTCAACTGAACTTGATAAAATGGTAAATTGGCTTATTCAAGAAAACCATAATCATTATTCTATCCAAGATATAGAGGCCCTTAATAAATTCCTTCGTGATATCAATCAAGTTGTTAATATCTTGCGCGGTATCACTCATCTTGTGCATTTAAATGTCAAACCTTTAGTTCAAGAATCTCAAGATCTAGGGCTCAATCCTCCTGTCACTAGTGTGGAACCATCTTCTGTTCCTTTACCTATCATTCCTACTTACACTCCTCCTTTTGTGACTACATCTCTTCCATACTCCAATCCTCTAGCTTTGAATCTTCCACTTCCATCTCATCTTATGAGTGTTCCACCAGTGACTCTACCTACCTCACAGCCTTCTTACCATAATGTTTCTTTTACCTATTCCAATCCTCTTCCAACTATGGTTCCAAGTGTTCCACTGGTTGTGTATTCCATTCTCATTGCTTCCTACACTTTTCCTAGTGTTCCTAATGTTTCGATGCCTCCTATTTCTTCTAATGATTCCACAATCATTAGTCTAGCTCAAACTGTGTCCTCTTTACAATAACAACTTGCATCCTTAACTCAATCCAAGTTTAGTATTCCTACATGTGACATGGGTAGTACTTTATCCCTAGACATTATTCATTCTCATGTCCCTCAGCAAGCCGATATGCCTCATCTTGAGAATTACAATGGTAAGGGAGATCTTGTCGCTCATGTTAAAACATTTCAAATCCTTTGTAGTTACTATGCTCATGACCATAGAATTTTAGCCAAGTTGTTTTCTAGAACTTTTCATGATAAGGCCTTGCAATGGTATTGTTCCTTGCCTCCTTATTCTATTTATTCTTTTCAAAAACTTGCTAATGCCTTTATCCAACAGTTCTAAAATAACATTGGTCCGCAAGTGTCCTTAACTGATTTGATACATTGTAAAAAAAATACTAAAGAAAATTTGACTAAATTTATTGGTAGATTTAAGCATTTGTATGCTCAAATTTCTTGTACTGTTCCTAATATTGATATTCAACATATGTTTATTTCAAATTTTCAAAAGGATATTAGAGCTAAGATTTTTCTTACTGAATTTACCTCTTTTCAACAACTTTGTGCAACACTTCATCATTATCAATTACAAGTGAGTCAATTTGAGAGCAACACTTCAATGGCTCCTATTCCATTTGATAAGAGTGATGCTACTCCTAATCCCAACAAGTTTTAGAAACCTAACAACTATGTCAAGATAAATAAGCAAGAAAATGTAGTTGTTGATCAAATTGTTGGTGCATCCAATAATGCCACTTCTGCATCCACTACTTTTCGTTTGAATTTTATGTTTAATCCTCTTTCTAAATATTTACACTCTATTATGAGTAAGTTGTTGAATGCTAATATGATTAATTTGCCTCCTATTTGACCTCTTCTTCTTACTATTATGGCATCCAAATCCTTTGATCCCAAATCCTTTTGTCAATACCATCATCAGAATAGCCATGATACTAAGAAGTGTTATTCTCTAAATATAAGGTTCAAGACTTAATTGATTCTAATGCTTTATCTGTTGATAATTTTGATGGTAGTGGGAACAAATATGTCTCTCCTCCTAATCAAAACCTCCAAATATATACGAATCCTTTGCCTGTACATGATACTAATACCATTGTTCAGTCATCTTCTATGGATATTGTTTATGATTCAAAGATGGATGATCTTAATCATATTGTTAACTATATGGAGCATGTTGTTTTGTCTCAACCTGTATCTCCACCCCAGCCTCAATCTCAACCTCTTTTTCAAGTTCCTCTGCCTCAACCTCAACTTCAAGTTCCACCTCAACCTAAGCCTAAACCGAAACCTCAACCTAAACCTTGAAAACAACCTAAGAATAAAAGACCTAGGGAACTCTCGATAACCTTTGATGATTCTGAGACTATTAAATCTCCTAATGGTCCCCTCTACATTTATTCTAGGATTTCTAAGATACCTACGCGTGGTTCTCTTGTTGATCCTACATCCTTAGTCAATATCATTACTGAAGAAAACCTTTTTATGAATAACTTACAATGTGATTGTTATAATACATCTAATGTGTGGATCCAAACTTGTAATGGTTTTCTCTATCCATCATTTGGATCTATTAATTTCCTTGTTTAATTTTTTGGTAAAGTTGTGGACACTACCTTCGTTGTTGTCCCTACTTCTGATCAATTTCAAGTTAAGCTTGGTTCTCCTTGGTTGACTGTCATGCATGTCGTTTCTTCTCCTATCCATAAGTGTATTAAGTTCATTCATAATGAAGAAGTGAAAACAATTAATCATAGTTTATATCAACCTTCTAGGCCTATGGATTGTGCTACCCTTGACTTATTTTGGCCTTCATTACCTAATTCATGTTCTTCTTGACCTGATAACCTTTTCTCTCATATCAAGCCTATAAACATCGCAAGATTGTTGAGTTAAGCATGCCTCGGATGGATCTTAACCATGGTATTTTTCCTATGCCTTCCATACCTCCTTTATCCATTGCTACTATTTCTGTTAATCAAGCTCCTAGTGTTTCTTTTCAACCTACTGAAAATCCTACTAATCCTCTTATAGAACTTGTGAAGGAACTGGTTGTTGTTCCTACTAGTTCTCAACATATTTCAAACAAGACAAAACATAACTAATCTTCCAATGAATGTTGTAAGAAGCATCAGGCTCAAGCTAAGGCTCATACCTCTATTCTTCAATGTTCTTTACCTTCTTTTGACCAGCCGATGCCTGATGTGTTGGAAGAAGTTAATGTTAATAATGATGTTAAGATGAATGATTATGATGATTCTATTCGTATCCAAGATTAGATTTTGATTAATCTTGATGAAGAAGATACTCTTGATGATCATATTGATGCTAGTGATGAATATGAGACTATCAATATTGATATTGATTCACCTAATATTCTTTCAACATAATTGATAATTACACCTAGTATCAAACATCGTGATTCTCAAGAGGATCATTGTTTGGAACTGGCTATTATTCCTACTATGTTGGATATAGTCCCTTTTGCGAGTTTCCCACCTTCCCTAAATGATATAGACCAAGATGGGGGGAGTAGGTGATGCGCTTGATTAGATTAGCCTCTAGGGTAGCCTTTTATGTATTTGCCTATTGTATTGTGCTTCTCCCGTAATGTGTTTGCTAAATGTTTGTTAGATTCTTTTATACGACCCTTGTTACTTTGTTGGTGCAAGGTGATAAAGGAATCAAATATGTTGTACTATTCCTCTATATGTATCTCTATTATTCTATATGTTGTTTTCATGTTATTTTGTACCTATTCTATTGTTCATAAATGTTTTCCTTGTGTAGTTCGCTTGGATTTGCAACATGGTAGCACTAATTCTTTTTGGTCTCCATGTTGTGGTCCGAAAAGACTCTTCTTTGTAACTCTTGCATTTGCTTTCCTCCATTGTGATTGTAGTTCTACTTTCTTTGGGGAATGATGTCAATTCATTTGCAATAATATCATATATATATATATATATATATATATATATATATATATATATATATAATCTTATGATCATAGTAACCCCACGGTAGGTAGATCCCTTCTGTGTTCTCTGTATGTTTATATGGTATTTGCCTTGATTTGTCTTCGCTTGGGGGCATCTCATAGTGGAAATGTAATTAGTGGAGTTGTTTATGTTTTCGTTAAATCCATTTCTCATGTTAAAGTGTTAGCAATGACTTTAACATGGGGGCATACGCTCTGCTCACTTTTTGCACACACGCACTGCCAAAATATTTTCAAAATTAAAATTTTTTTTTTTCCTTTATGGATTAGAGACTAATCCTTAAAGCATGGTTTTTTACCTTATAGGATCTCTAAATCCCTCAAGTTTCAATTTACAAAGTTTTGATCCCTTAAGGTCGGAAGGTGTCCTTAAGAATGGATCTCTCTAGTTTTGGATTTTCTCTTTTGGAATAGAATATTCCAGAGGGTGAATCATTGATGGGTTGACTAGTGAGTAGCCACATTCACTAGGTGGTTCAATTCCATCTTACCAGTTGCACTATCATTGGGTGAGGTAATCACACCCTCTCTCTCTTTTTCTATGACTGGTGATGTCTCTCTTATTGTAATCTTGGGGTTGACAAAGACTTGAGTCCCTAGGGGCTTGAGGATTGCTTTGTCCCTTTGATTTTAATAAGATTATCTTTTCTTTGTGATATCCTTTTCCAAGAGTTTGCATCGAGTCCATACTCTTGCTAAAGTGGGGGCTAAATGTATTGTCAGAAAATAAAATCACTTCCATTTAGTACTGGTTTAGCCCTCTGAGTAAGTGGTTTGGGGTCATGTCAAATGCCTTGAATGGGTCTTTGACTTGGATCTGGTTTTTCCTGTCCTACCCTATTTTCCACTTCTCTCCTACCTATTTCTAGTATTCTTCTCTTATATTTTGAGGTTCTTGACCTTAGGGTCAAGGTCGACCTTCTGGGTCAAGTTCAACCTTGACCTTGAGCCAGGGTCTAAATGTCAAATTTCAAATATTTCCAGATATTGGGGTTTGGAAAGAATTATTTCCCGCTTCTGGGTTGGCTATTTCGGGCTCCAGAGTGGCACTCTTTAAAAAAAAGATATTTAATATAGGTCCACTTCTAGGGGTATGAGCCTAATTAGAATTTATTTCTCATATGTTAGCCTCTCTAGTACTTTGTGCCCTACACTAGTATATAAGGAAGCCTTCTCCTATCATTTTCTATGATGATCATCTATGCATAATCTATGGAAGTGATCATGTACTTTCGAGCATTCAATTAGTCAAGATTCAATCCATCAAGGAGATCCATTAGTATTCATTGAAGGATTCAAGCTCTATGGAGCCCTCTTGTTGAGGATTTCTCCATCCATATCCATTCAAGATTCTTGCTATCCCAAGATCCATTCAAGATTGGTGTTGAAGATCTAAAGGCAATTAATTTGAGACATCCTACATCCTAAAATTCTACATCTATTTGGAGCATCCATACTTGTGGATTCAAGGATTTGAATCCTCCACAAGGGTTTCAACATAAGCAAGGTGAATTATTCTATTTACTTTGTTTATTACTGCCATTTTAATTCTATTTCAAGGTTAATTCCAAAATAGGGATTTGATCAAGGAAAACCCCCCATCCAAAGAACAAAAAACCCTTTTTTCTTGCAGGTATAGGTATGGAACAACAAATTACAAAGCAGATTCGGATACCCTTTTCGGCAAACTCTCAGGATCCATGAATAGATTTTCCATCAGAGTAGTGTAGGTCAAGGTCAACATAAAGGGGAATTGTACCCCTGTATTTGGGTCAAGGTCGACCTTGCTCAGAAAAGAAAATGATTTCTGGGTTTTCTTCGTCTTTGTGTTTCTAGGCTAGGGCAGGTTGCAGAATTTCTAGAAACTTAGTACAGTCACCAGAAAATAGCAATTTCCGGATCTGCTATACTTTGAGGTTAGTATTTATCTTCAATTCATTTCAATTAAGATTTTAATGTTTTTAGATCTATTACACGCTCTCCTCCAAAATGGAATGTAAGGTTTTCCTCTTTCTTCTTATTTCTAATCGATTGATTCATTTGTGCATTGACCATTTTCTTGTGGTTAATCAATTTGGATCTTTCCTTTGTGAATTTGGGGCTAAGAGGATAATCTTACCTTCCCCAACTTTTCATATGTAAAGGATATTATTTAGATGTGTAAGTCTCTTATACCCATTTCACCTCTTTACATTTTTCCCCATTACAGTACTAAAATGTCCAAGTTTATGCTGATACTTGCGAATTGTAGTTGGTTCTTGAATGGCAATTTTTTGAACCCGATCACCCCATTTAGATTTTATAGCTACCTTCTATTTAAATGTTTTGTGACTATCAATTAGAATACATACTCAAACTTCTCGATGGGGAAACTCAAATGGAATGAGATCGTGTCGTAAGAATATCCCACAGTATTTTCTATATATTCAATAATCTCAGGGTCTCTGTATTCTAAGGGTGATTGGGGGAAGGAAATCCAATGTGGATAAAAGTACGCAAGACTAAGATCTAGTTTGAAATTGGGAATCTAAATCATAGTGAATAGTCACGAGCCTTTGCACAACCAACCTTTATACTTGTGTACCAAATCTCTAGCTGCTTTAGTATGAAAAATGATAATAAAAAATTTGGAATCTAGGTCTAAATAAAATATATCTTTTAAACCCTCAAATGAGTTTACTGCCCATTCTTTAATTTTTGAAAATAGCAAAGTGTTGGAAGAGAACTTACCAATAAGAGCCGAGTGATGAAGAGTACCAATATGCAATTGCAACATCTTCTCCGACAAAGTAATTGAAGCCATATCAGGATCCAAAGGTAGCATGACTCGGGGGCACTTCCTTTTCCAGACTAACTTAGTCTTATTTGGAATGAAGGGGGCTCGATCAGGGCATCCTGTCCTAGGGGGCGCATAATTAGATTCTTTAAGCAAACCCTTATTAATCTTGCAAGTATCTGCAGATGTATGAGTCAAAGGCCCTGGAGGGGTTCCTTCACAAATATCAAAGATCGGTTGCTTCTCCCTGAGAAGAGATTTAAACTTATGTCGATGTCCTTTCTTTCCTAGAAGAAATGCTTTCTGTGCTTGATTTTTGGATTTATCATTTTCCTACTCAAATTTATTTTCAAAATTATGAATTGGTTTTCCCTGTCCTGGCATGGAATTGTCTACTAGGGCAGATTTTGATGAAGTTTCCTAGATTTCAAAAGTCTTGAAACCCTCATGATGTTTTCTATTCAAGAACTAAAATCTAGGCTTCACGAAAAAAGGCTTGGTCGGCTTTACTATGGCTTTCTCATGAAAAATAGACCGTCCATTGTTTCCTATAGAGTTTTTCTCTGCAAATGAGTACTTCATGAACCCATCCTTCCCTAAATCTGCATTTAACATTTTGGTCGGTTGCACTATTGGTGTACTTCAGAAAATACGATTGAACTCTGCAAAATGCCTTGCATGAGGGCCTGCAAGTCCATTATGTGGGTTCTTCCTGTCATTATCATGACGCCAACCCTCTTTGTGGTGTTGTTGATGTTGCTATTGTTGTTGTTTTCAATGTTGTTGTTGTTGCTGCTGTTGTCGTCGCGACGCAATCGGTGTCCTTCCGACAACTTAGACAAAGCAGTTGGGAAATGTTGTTGGAGAAAATACAAAAAAAAAAAAAAGATTGTACTTGTTGTAAAAAAAAATACAGACTGGTGTGAATTTAAAAATATAAAAAAAGGATTGGTTATTTAATTTAATGCAAGTTAAATAAAAAATTCAAATATATATATATATATATAAAAGAAAAAAAATAAAGTTTTTGTTTTAAAGGAAAAAATTTAAAAAAAAAGAATTAAAGTGGGTGGCGGGGGCCACCACACCCCCAACCACCCGTGGGCAACACGATACCCACCGCAGGCAGTGGGGACAGTGGGAACCGTGGTACCACTGTTGTGTAGTGGGCCATGGGGCCATGGGGACCGCGGGTCCCACAAACCTCCGGTCTACCACTTGTTTTTTTTAAATTAAATTTTTTGTTTTTTAAAAAAAAGGTTTTTTTTATTAAAAGTTTTTAATATTAGTTTTAGTTTATATAAAGTTTTGTTTTATTAAATGAATAGTTTTATTAAAGTTTTTTTTTCATTAATAAATTTAGTTTTATTAAAAAATATTAGTTAACATTATTATGTTTAAAGTATTATTATTATTATTATTAGGCTATTTATTTTTAATAGTTTTTTTAATATATGGTTTTATTAATTATTAAATAGTATTAATATTAGAAGGTTAATATTAATATCTATTTAGTATTACATTTATATTTCTCTTGTTGTAATTATATTTAGGTGTTAGTAATTATTAAATGGATTAATTTATATGAGGTAGCTTTTATAAATTAACCTATAGAGGATTAATGTGCATTTTCCTTGGAAAATTGAATTATGGTATTGTTAGTAATTTTATTAGATAAACTAACTTGCATAGTGCTTACTATAAATTGGTTTATCACTAAGTTTTATTAGTTCTTTCTTGAATCATATTTATCATGCCATGATGTGTTTTTGGGGTGAATGTTATAATGAATTGGGTGTTTCTCTCTTTTATGAACTACAATGTGTCAGGTATCCGTTGGGATCAGTTGACTTTTAGGATACGAAACCAGAGGTTTTGGGGTTTTTGTTTCTTTATGGTGTCTTGCGTGTTTTTAGTGCATGTTCCATATGGTGTTATTTTGGTTTGATTTTTATTACCCAACCTGGTTTTCCTAAAGCTTATATTATGTGATCTTGTGAGATTACTTTAATGTTGTTATGGTTAGTTGAGAACCAGTGTATTCCTGTATGAGTAGGAATCGGGATTGAGGTTTATGTTATACCTTCGTGATGTTCTTTTGAACCTCGGGTAGGTTACCTAGTTGTATAGTAGGGGTGGATTGCAATAAGCATCAGGGCACGCAAGTGGCTGCCAGGATCACTTATTGGAAGTAATCGTAACAAGTGATAAAATAATAATTAATTAGGGGTTTTAGAATGAACCAATAAGATAAGTTTCCTCACCCATTCTTGAGCGCTATTATAGGCTAAGATGGAGAATGATATGATGCTTTCCGCCTTGAGGGGTGTGTCTGGCATAGTTAGTGACTTCATCTGTTTGAGAGGTCATTGATATCATCTATGATCACTTGAGTTTTAGGGTCCAATGAGACTACCAGAATGAAACTTAAGGGTTAGACGTATATGATGACACCTTCCTATATCCATCTTAGGTTATCCTATGTGTGTCAATTGTCTCTGGTACTGTGTAGATTCCTTATTGTATTTCAGAAAGCTTTTAGGATCTTCATATGTGTCTCTTTGTGATGTCTTATATACCTTTGATGTTACCTTCTTGTTGTATACCTATGTGAGTGGACCTATTATTATCACCTCAGCATGGTGGGAGTGGACCTTTGGTTCCACGAGGTCGGGTGGTAGTGATTCTTATTACCATTAAGATCTGACGTTCTTCTTCATACTTGGATGATCCTTGTTGCAGTTTTATCTTCTTATTCTTCTGGAGACTTGTTCAGTTTCATGAGTTATATACTTGTACCATATGTGTATATTGGTTAGCATCCTTTCAGATGATGTATTTTATTGTTATGTATTATTGCATACCCTGTGACTTGTGCAGTGGATGTTGATTATTTTGTATACCTTGGGTATCAGTTATATATGTGGCCTATAATATGAGATGTATATTATGGATTCAGTTGATGTATCTATTATGTTAGTTCTTTATAGTTGTTCTTTGTAGATTATTTTTCTTAAGTAATTCTACATCAAGGAACCCTTGAGATTTATAACCTTGGTTCAGTTGTATATATGTGTATGTCTTGTATCTCATTGTATTACTTCCACATTGTTATAATTATTGTTTGTAAACATTTAAAAAAAAAATCATCATGTTGACTTAGTTGCATGTTTAGGTTAGTTCTCCAGGGTTCCCTAACGGGGCATTACACTTACCTTGCCAGCAGGTTTGGATTCAGCATGCAAGATATCAAAACTATAAAAAAAATTGTCGATCCCAATTTCCTCTCTACTAGAACTGTTTACTACATTCCTTTGAATTTGGATACATTGGATTTTCTAGATTGATGATTTTTTGGGGAGCTTAAACAGAGTTACGATCTTGTTAGTTCATAGTGAATTCTTTTGCTTGTCTTTTTCATTCTCTATTAGCTCCAACAAATCCAATAGTAAAGTACATCAATTTTACAAAAACACACACATAAATAGGAATTTCTCATTTTCAATTCTAATTTTGAAACTGGAAACCAAACGCAGAAGATGGATTGTCTCAGTCATCTTCCAGGTCAACCAAATGGTCCAAACTATCTTCTGAATACACAAAAATGGAATTTCAAAACCTTATTTTGAGATAATCAGGTTTTGAGTCAAATTCTAAACCTTATAATCATATAAACCTCATACAAACCATCTTCTTGTTTGTTGGAGGGAGAAAACCTATCCACAAACTCATTAGACTTATGCATACCTTGAGAAATTGAAAGATCATCCTGAGATGATTCAATAAAAGATTTAGAATCTGAAATAGATTCACAATCCACATAATAATCCCAATTAGTACTCGAAAACAAATCAGGAAACTCTTCATCCTTTCTTGAGTCTGAAAATAGACTGATGCTTTCATCATCTGATCTATCATATTTAATTTTGTTGGAGCCTAATGGCATAGAAGTACAAGGAGAATCATAAACACACATGTCACAATCAGGACTACCTGATATAAACTCTTTGTCAAAATCAATGTGTGATGGATATAAAAACTATGAGCTATCCCTTCTTGAACATCTAAGATATTCACAAGTTAAGAACTTAGAAATTTGTTCACTACGAAGTGAAATAATGTCATCTCTTTCATCCATTTCTGATATGCAGTGTAGAGAAACATTTTCATTTATACCATCATTTTTTCCTTGTTGACCACACATATCCTCTTCCCTATACTGATAAGGAGTACTTTTTGTTAGAATGAATTTAGAATAACTGAGAGGGGAGGGTGAATCAATTATCCTCGGGTCTAGATGTATCAAATAAAAACTTTCTGTATTTCAGATCTACTCGGCAGCAGTAGCATAAGTCAACAACTTTAATCATGCAGTTTACTGTCTATTGAAATTAGCTTGTAGAAATATAACAGTAAAACAAACCATAAGCATTCATACAAGTTGACACAAGTATTTATCATGGAAACCCAATATGGGAAAAACCACCAGTAACAGGCTACCAAGTTTTCACTCTTCTGAAGTGAGCTCTGTGAGGAGCCAACCCTGTTAAAGGTTACAATAACACACTGTTAGGTGTGACCTGGTTAAAGGATTTAATCACCCTGTCAGGAGTGGCCTTATTAGAGTACTTAGAACATTCCACCTGAATGTCACCTTGTTAGAGGATTTATACAAATGACTGTTAGTTCAACCTTGTTAAAGGATTTAATTGATACAATGGTTAGAAAGTAATCAGCAGTTGTGATCTGATACATACAACTTACTTCGCAAATTCAGATCCAATTACAGCTCTCATGTTAACTTACTGGATATCCTACATTGTCATTTCAACCTTCTGATCTTCTTGGAAATCTGTCAAGCAATCACACATGCAGCTCTCTACTTCTATATTCAGCCTTCTCTACTAGATCATGCCAAACAGTAAATTAACTATGCAAACCTTTTGCATACATACATGTACTTCACATTCAGTAGCACACTTCAGTATCTTGAATGAATAACTGCTTGAGGTTATCATATACCTCTTTGTTTAGGTCAAATAAATCTTTTGCCGCTTAAACAAGATTGTAGATATTAGGTTATGTCAGATCCAATAGATCATTCCATCTTTGCATTACATTTACTTCTCCAAATTAGTCTCTAATTAAATCTTGAAACCATACATTAATTACGGTTACCCATACATTAAATGGCATGGATCAATCTTTAATTTTCATTACATATCCCAATAAAATTAACTAAGTCGGCCAGAGATCTCAAATCTCATCATTAATCTCAAATCTCATCATTAATCCAATTATTGTAAGTTGGCCAACATCACTATTTCCACTTGGCAATTTCACTGGTGCTCGGCATTGAGCAACTTTTTCTTGTCACAAGCAACTTTTCTCGGCACAAGAAACTTTTCTCAGCACAAGCCAAACTTGCTTGGCACAAAATAGCCAGAAAAACTGTCTTTGAAAGATAAACAACTAATTGCTTTGCCAGAGTGCCAACTGATCAAGTACCCTTTTAATTTCCTTAACTCAACCATTCACTTGGTCTTCTTGTTAAATCTTCTTCATCATCAGTAGATATGTTACTCAAACAGATAACAATAGTCTCACCAGTTAAGGTTTGACAGCAATGACAAAATACCAATTGCTTGCATTGTCACTTTCCAACACTTTTGTGATTCAAAACTGAAAAATCAATGGATTCATCATAACCTAATAAAGGAATGCATACCCCTTCATCAACACCTTGAAGATCATTTAAATCATTATAATAAAAACCTAAATCTTTATTAATGTGATCCTCTTGTTTATCATAGCTATTTACTATTAACTGGTGAGAATAACTATTAGTTTTATAAGAGAGATCATCCCTTATAGAACCATCAACATCACTTTTATATTCTTAACTCTCACCATCCTTATCCTTTACTCCATTCTGAGAAAATTATTATTATTATGATTGTAAGAGACATCATCCCAACTAGACGCATCTCTATTATTCTAGTTTTCATCATTCTCAGAGACAAGATCATTAAGCACAACCTCATGTGTAATCTCATACTTAAGATTTTCAACATTTTCTATCCACTTCCTAGCAGACACAACATATTCTAACCTCAAGGAGATTGGCCAATTTATTGAATTGGGAAAACAAATTTCCACAAATAAACTAGCCCAAAAACACTCCTTAGGACAGAAAGGAATAACATACTCCTCCACTACAGCATAAAACCTCATATAAAAAATAAGTGCAGATTCTCCCACAAATGTTTGCATTCTTCTTCGCAATGAAAAAATGACTTTTTCTTGCATCTCTTGTTTTAAAAAAAAATTATGTGCAAGAACCTCTTCAAGATATGGCATACACACTCCATAATTGCACATAACAGAATCTCTAACCTCTATGTCCTCCATTTTTCAACTAATACATGCTCCCACATAATTTTGCAAATGCAATTTTGGAACTTGAAACATGAAAACCTCTTACCACACCTTGTTCCTTGTCTTAGTGCTTAAACCACTTAATAAGGAAACAAATTTATTACTTTGAAATAGAAAATACCTGAATGTATTGGAGTAGCTACAAAAATACTTGACCTTAAGTCACCTTCAAATCACCTTTCAAAACTTTGGTAGAGTCATCACCTCTTTGCAAAGGAAAAATTTGAATCAGCTGAGATTACTTCACCCCGCTCTGACCTTCTTCAAAACATGAAAACTCTCAACACATCCCACAAATAGGGTCTCATATTGATTCCTTCCTCAACTATGATGTAGTCATAAGAGTCCAAACATATTCCTTGTAGTATTTCTTCAAACATGCACACTGGTGCAATATTAGAGATCTCGTAGTCGCCACTCACCACTTTGTGAGATAGTATGAATATACCTTTGAGGAACTTGGACATTTGAATATTTTGAAAAGATAAACCAAAAAAATCCTAGTTCGCTTTATAAAACATGAGGAATATTTCTTTGTAGCGCATGAATCTATAACCAGACTCTGGGATTAAATTAGCAAGGCAAAGAAGTAACTCACTTACACCCACTAATCACTTTTGCTTATGTATCCCTGGTAGAGTCTCCCATTTGTTGGTGACTCAGATGGGTCAAATGGTATTAATAGTAGAACATCAGAGATTCTTTGAAAGGTATCGCAAGACTTTTACTTCTAGATCCCCAACGGAGTCGCCAATTTATTGGTGACTTGGATGGGCTAACTCTCTCTCAAAATTTATTTAGTTTATTTATACCATAGTCTCCCTGATAAGGTTAAAACCCTCATTGTTTTGTCCCCATTAGAGTCGCCATTTTTTTGGAGCTTTTTCTTGAACTCTCGTTTCCTAGATGAAATTTTGAGACCAGGCTATGGAATTAAAAACCTAGGACACAAACCCGACACCCTCAATAGAAAGGAGACAAGAAACAAGTCCAATTGACAAGGTTCTAAGACCTTCTACACTTTGAGCTCCACATTACTCAGGTGGGTATTACCTAATCTGCACACACATGACTCCTTTGTGACAAATAAAAGCTTGCAGATATATAACTATGGAATAGTTTTCAAACCTTTAGGTAACCAGTACCTCACTGTTTTATAAAATCTTATGCAGTATCCCACTTGCATAGAGTATGTCTAAAAAATAGAACTATCCAAACTCATTCAAACAACATTAAAAGGGAAATGATTTTCAATTTATATTTTGATTAACGGATCTTTGAAATACCCCAAGTCTTTCATAGACCAATGCCTTATCCAATGGGAAATGGAGTCAAACATAGCATTGCAAAGAAGATAATGAACAAAGGAAAATAGCACATTCTGATATTTTTATATGCCTTACATAAGACATACCCTATCAACCAAGTTCTACTTGCGAATCCACCTGTGTAATCAAATATGTAATTCCCTACTCAAAGAATTTAACCCTCCCCTTGGAAGAGACCTTGGAATAGACAAAAAATTAATCAGCATCCACTGAATGACAAGTCCAGAATATCCTTAATACCCCATCTTATACATATCCTAAATCATAGTTATCCCTTGAATAACTATATTTCAATCCTTATAATAGATAATACTAAAACACCCTGGATTCCCTACTTTATATGATTCAGAAACATAATGGAGACAACTTGATAACAGAACAACAATACTGAATTTTATTCATAAGTAAGCTATTACAATGATGTTCTTCCCTGAAATAGAAAACATACAAGAAAACCCTATATGCATAGAAGAGGGAAAATATATATAGAGGAACCACACTTAGAACTTTCTCTGAACCTTTTACAGAGAAACCAAAATAGAATGGAAATAGGAACCTTAAAACAAAGAAAAGAGGGATAGATTTAGAAGAAGGAAATCCTAGAATTCAGGTTTAATTGACATCTCTCCTTCTTGAAATCTGATTCACACTTATCCTTCAATTCTCCACTGACTTGATCTTTCTTCAAAAGATCTAAAAATAAAATATGATCTTCATGGCCATTTGGCTAGGAATATTAATGCAGAAGTGATAGGAAGCAAACTAGGGTTTCAAAGAGTATACAATCTTGAATAGAAAACCCTAAAATTATCACAGCATTAATAGTCAATAGGTAACATCCCCTCAGCACCATAAAACTTCAATAAATCAACCTAGAAGATCAGATCGATCCACCAACTACCTCTAGAGCTTGGAAAACAATGCCACCTCTTGAAACTCTGAGAAATATTTTAAATATTCAAATATTCTAGCCCTAACAGCTACACGTGGCATGGAAATCCTTGTCAATAATTGAGATTAAGCCTTATTATAGTTTTAAAACATAGTCGGGGATCCTCTTAAGTTACTCGGGCACAAGATTTGATTAGACATGCATCGCGTAGGCGCAATCCCTCAATGGATTGATCTTGGTCACCTTTTCTTCAAGCCTTTACACCTTCTATCATATCAGATTAAAACTGATCAATCTTTACCTCTATCTTTTTCCTCGTCCTTTAACTCACCTTTAACTTTTACTTTAACTTTGGCTTTATCTAGAGATTGTGTGACTGTGTAAATCATCAAAACTCGGCAAGTTAAGCTTTTCCTTGGTTTGATTTTTAGATTGCGTGCAAACCCTTGATCTTGATCTGCATCAATGGCCACGATCCTGTCCATGGAAACTCCACCTTAACTCTGACTTACCTTTCTTATCCATGATCAAATCTAGAGATTGTGTGACTATATAAAACTTGAAGTCACTGAACATTTCATCTAACCCTGGGTTTTCTCTAAGATCACGCACAGGCCCTCTAATTTATCTCATCATCTATGGTTCTCATTTAAACTAGTCTGGTCTACCTTAACTTTACTTGAGTCAAGCATCAATGTGGAGATCACGCGACTAAAGGAAATCTCTAAGTCATGAAAACATATCTTAACTCCAGAGTTTATTCAGAGACTTCACATCATCCATAATATTAGACCAAGATCAACGATGCACGTTTAGTCTCACAATATACTTGTACCTCATCAAATCCTCCCAAGATTACACACCAGCCCCAGATCTTGGTCTGAATCAATGGTTCTCACTTAATCTCGAGAGATTTCATTTAACCCCAGGTGAATTCAGAGATTCAGCAACCAAATAGGAAAATTAACCTTGCCTTGACCATGATTACATTACGATATTATGTAACTGAAGACATCTCTAAGTCCCGAGATAAAAAATTAACCTTTGAGTTTATTCTAAGATCTCATGCCAACACATAGTCAAAACAAGATCCATGGTTAATTCCAAGTCTCACAATATTTCTGTACTTGATCAATTCTTCATGAGATTATACGTTAGCTGCTCGATCAACACTTAAAAGGAACCTGATCAATGATTCAGGCTTAATCTCAAGATCCTTAACTTAACCCTAAATCCATTTGGATATCTCATGAATGAAGGAAAATTGCAAACCCTACCTTGACCTTGGGTCAATCTGGAGATTGCGTGACTAACTAAGTCTCAAAGTCGTGGAAATAAAATCTTGACTCATGGTTTGTTCAGAGATTACACGTGAGCCACATGATTGAAACAAGATCAATGATGCACGTGAAATCTCAAGATAGAAAGAGCATATTCCCTTTTGTTTGGAGATTAAGAGACTACAAGACCTTGCCAAGTGTCTAGATAGAAAGGAATATTCAGTCTTGGTTACGTGACTAGAATAATAAAGCGCACATGGGATTTTCTAGGACATAAGTGGCTTGAAAAGGTAACACAATTTTATAGCAAGTACATGAAGGTTTAAATTTTTTTGGTTCAACAGCTAGAATTTTTTAAATTAGGGCTTAAGGAAACACCAAGAAATAGCAAGGCTTTCATGATTTAGACCAAATTTCTTGTATATTTTTACAGTGCTAACACATGATAAGCGTTGAAGCACATTGAAACTTTGGGTCTATGATTTTTGAAGCCTGAGAAAAACTTGCAGACATATGCTAATTAGCTTGGATTTCTTTTGGAGGTAGTCCTTAAGGGTAGGAATAGTAATCATTAGGCTCAGTTCTTAATAGAGATGGTGTGGTTGGTTTTTAAGCTTTACGAGATGGAGGAATGGTGGAAGAAATACATGTGATATGTGAACCATTGCTAGACATGGATTCTTGATATTGATCATGAATGAAAGTAGACTAACAATTATTCAATAAAAACACTATGAAATGCTAAAATTCTTGAAAGCTTTAGAAATGAAAATTAGATAATAACATTATGATGCAGAGTGGGCAGTAGGAAGCCTCCAAAGGCTCAATAGGGCAATATACCCCTTCAATTCCCAACTCAAAATGGAAAAGTGCTTCACAATTATCACAAGTGCAGGAAGGACTCAGTCCAAGGTTATCATAACCCAATACCCCAAGGGCAACTTATTCACTAGGTCTCACCAAGCCTCAAACACCAACTACCTAGGTTGGCTACCAAACACTCTAGCCCAATTATCAACAATACCCCATAAAATGGATTTTAGGACCAGGGATGACCTACACTTAGGGATATGGTCTATTTAGGTCCCTAACAACTTACTCCAATGGTTCTATTCATACTTTGCAACTTTTGAGGCATAGTTGCTTCACAAACCCAACACTAGGCTTGTAGCCTTTTCCCGAGGGATATTTGCTTTAAAAAAATGTTTTTCCACATAACCCCTAGAATGTATTTCAGATTAAGACACCCTTTGTGGCCTAATATCTTATAATTAAGCACAAAAATATGAAGGTGAAGGAAAGATATGAAGACACATCAAAATGCTTCTGTAATTAGGGATAATTAGGCCTGTACTTACACTACAAGTACCTCTTGAATGCTTCCAAAGCCAAAAATTGTAAGGAAACTCAGGTGCGGAAATAGCTTCCTACGCTAATCTCTATAGGAAAGTATTGTGCAAATTCTTTTAAATCCTTACAATTACAGATTCGTTAACTACTTTAACAAAGATATTGCAGCCACATACCATGCATA
>MU226533.1:2353269-2368228 GCA_018584345.1 Thuja plicata
ATTACAGTTACAATACACTTGCAATGCAAGTTCTTTCAGAAGATTTCAAAACCCTTGAAGACAAATCACGGCAGCATAAACCGTTCCAACAATACACTCGCATCGCTCATCTTTGCAACCCTAAAAATTCTTATATCATGCGCTTCACTTTTTAGGGTTACTCCTAACGATAACCGTATTAGGGTTTTTACCATTCTCCGAGAAAATAGGAAACCCAAAATTGGGGAAGAGTGTACAGTACTCACATTTATCAGTTGCCACATGTCTTCACCTATCATTGAATCTTCCTAACATAGCTCTTACGTGTCATAGGAATTCGTCATAACCGTTTTAGCCATGATCTCCTTACACACAATTCAAGATGCCGACACATCAACATTATTTGCAAGAAATACATTTTACAAAACAAATAATAAGAATAGGAATTATCCAAGGTTGAGACACCTTATTCCTAACAAAAATAATGATTGAATCATGTGAGGTTATGTACAAGGTTCTCCTACACCAATTTAGGGCCTTTGCTAATCCCCAAATAGGAGTTATGATGACTGTTCCAATTTTGTGAATCGTGCATACATAGCAATATACACCTAGGGCATCATGGCAAGCCCATCTCCCTGCACTTTGGTGAACCTATCCTAAAAATTCTTGAAGAAAATTACTAAACCATGCCTTCCACCAAGTTTCATTGAATTCCCATGGTGGAAATGAGAAACACACTCAATACTTTGTGAAACCCTGATTTAGGGCCCAAAATCCAGGGCAGGAAGAATGAAAATTAGATAACTTTTGATAGGAAGGGTATTAGACAATGAAACCAAATGGAGAAGGAGGCTAACACATGGGGTTACCTTATTGAATTGGTATTTCCCTCTATGGATCCATACCCAACCATACAACTAGACTATTTCTTGAGAATGCATGAAAATGGTAGTTTCTTTATTGATTTTGCCAAAAAATACATCAAGTTAAGCCAACCACCCACCTATGAGGGCTTTGTAGGCACTCACAGCAGTTACATAACAAATGTGAGTCAATCCCTACACTCTAAAGTTGTATTTACTCAACCAATCCAACCCTTATGCTTAGGGCATCAACCACTTTGTTTGCTACCCCTTTTTTTGTGCTTTATATTAAAAGTATAAGCCTGCAACTGCTCCATCCATTTGATGTGTTTGACTCCAAGATTTTCATGATTTTTCAAGAAACTCAGTGCATGGTTATCAGTATAAAAAATAAATTCTTTTGGGAGAAAGTAGTGTCTCCACTTTTTTAGGGCTTGAACCATTGCATAGAGTTCTAAATCATATGTAGAATATCTCTTCTTTGCATCATTTAATTTTTCAGAGAAAAATGCTATAGCTTTATCTTCTTGGCTCAAAACTGCACCTATTACCAATTTTCTTGCATCTATTTCAACAATAAATACCTTATTGAAGTTAGGGAGTACTAGGATTGGGTATTGGGCTACTCTATTCTTGAGATATTAGAATGCATCTGCAGCTTCTTTAGTCCATTCAAGCCTGGTCTTTTTTACACCCTTTATAGTGTCCAACATAGGAGCACAAACATGACTAAAAAATTTAATAAAATTTCTATAAAAAGTTACAATGCCATGAAAGATTCTAATATCACCTTGGTTCTTTGGTGGAGGCCAGTTGACAATTGATTCAACCTTTTTTGGATCCATTTTGAGGGTGCCTTGGGAGATGAAAAAACCTAGGAAAAAAAGTTCCTTCTTCATGAATATACACTTTTCCAAGTTAATCACTAACTTGAGCTGATGGAGTCTCCTCAAATATTGCTCAACATGATTAAGATGTTCCTCTTTGCTATGACTATAAATCAGAATATCATCCAAATAAATGACTAAAAACTTACCAATAAAATCAATGAAGACCTCATTCATGAGTCTCATGAATGTACTATGAGAATTTCTCAAACCAAATGGCATAACAAGCCACTCAAACAAACCTTCAGTTATTTTAAACATTGTCTTCCATTCATCACCTTGCTTTATCCTGATTTGGTGATAGCCTAATTTTTAATCATTTTTTGTAAAGTAACAAGCAGTTCCTAATTGATTAAGAAAATATTCCATTCTTGGAATGGGAAACCTATATCTTATAGTGATTTTGTTTAAGGCCCTACTATCAGTACATAGCCTACACTTTCCATCATTTTTAGGGGCTAAACTGATGGGACAGCACATGGACTGAGACTTTTCTGAATCAATCCCTTCTCCAACAATTCACTAACTTGTCTTGCAATCTCTGCATGCTGAATAGGTGTCATCTTGTATGGGGCCTTGTTAGGTAAGGAGGAACTAGGTATTAGGTCTATTTGGTTACTGGTATCTCTTAAGGGAGGGAGGCTTGTGGGTAAGTCACTAGCAGTGACATCACTATATTTTGTTAGCAAATTTTCAACTTCATCTGGTATAGGATGTTTACCATCAGACCTTATACTATCCTTGGGCTTGGATATTAGTACAAAGGCTTTAGTTTCAAGCTCCTTCAATACTTTAAACATTTTATTTTCCCCCAAAGTGATGACAGTAGGTTCTTTCTCTTCTTTAGTATCAGGCATGGGTTTCATGGTGAAGTTTTTCCCATCTTTAGTGATAGAGTAGGTGTTCTTCCTACAATTATGTGTGGCATCTACATCATATTCCAAGGTCTTCCTAGAATGATATGGGAGGCATCCATTTCAACAACATCACAAATTACCTTATCCTTAAAGTCTGCTATAGAGAACTCTATCCATGCCTGTTCAGTTACTAAGGTTTTTTGACCCTTTGTTAGCCAAGAGACATGATAAGTGAAAGGGTTTGAATTCTTAGGAAGATTTAATTTTTGAACCATTTCACTAGATACTAAGTTTTCAGTTGAACCAGAATCTACAAGCAAATTACATACCTTTCCATGGCATTTGATCTTTGTTCTGAAAAGATTCTTCCTTTGAAGAGGTTCTTGTCTTTGTGGTACTTGAAGGAAGACTTGTATCATCATTAAACATGTTCCTTCCTCTAGTTCTAAGTCCCTTGAATTTGAATTCTCTTCTTTCTTGTCCTCTTGAATGAGTTGTGTTCTTCTTTCTCCTTGGTTGTTGTTGTTCCTCTTCTCAGGACATCTCCCTGCATGGTGTCCCAATTGATTGAAATAGTAACATCTTAGGGGTCCATTTCATCTTCCTGTGTCTATTCTCCCTCTATTGAAGGGTCTTCTTCCTCTATAGTTCCCTCTAAAGTTTGAATCATTATTTTCTTTGTCTCCTTGGTTAGGGGTCCTACTTCTATTGCCACTATATTGTCCTCTATTCCAAGAGGTTCCTCTTCCTCTAAAGTTCTTCCCACTATCATTGCTCTTTCCCTTGTTAAATTATTGTTTTCTTTTCCACTTCTCCACTAATTTGAGTGCCATTTGATAACACTTGTTTATTGATGTAGGGTAGTGTATGCTAAGTTCCTCTTGAATGGATACCTTAAGACCATTCATGTACCTCTCTATCATTTCTTCTTCATCTTCTGCCACATTTATCTTCATGCATAGTTTTAGGAACTCCTTGGTGTATGAGCCCACATCCATGTCCTTTTGTTTTATGTTTTTCTTCTTTCTATGGAGTTGCACCCCATATTCTTTAGGCACATATGTCTCTTTGATCAAGGCTATCATCTTGTTCCATGAAGTAATCATACTTCTCCCATTCTTCACCCTCTTTGTTTGGATGAAGTTCCACCAAGTTAGGGTTGCTCCCTTCAACTTGGATCTTTCCATCTTCACTCTCTACTTCTTAGGGATTTCCTCACACTCAAAGAATCTTGTTAAGGCCTCAATCTAATCAAAGGCCAAGTCTACATTCATTTTCCCATTGAAAGTTGGTAAATCTGAATTCTCCTCCATGGTTCTTCTCCCCATATATTTTAAGGAATCTAGAAGGGGTCTCTGGTCTTCAAGAATGTTCACATCTTGATCAGGGGTGTCATCTTCCTCTTCACTCCCTTCTTCACCACTAGAGGTGTCTTCTTTTCCCCTCTCTACCTTGTTCTCCAACTCTTGAATCCTTCTTGTCAAGGCTGCATTTGTTGCCCTCTGTTCTCTCACCATCTTTGTCAATTCAATATTTGTGACCCTTGAAGGGATCTCTTCATCCTCAGGAGCAGACATAGCTCTGATACCACTTGATGCAGAGTGGGCATTAGGAATCCTTCAAAGGCTCAATAGGGAAATATACCCCTTCAATTCCCAACTGAAAAGGGAAAAGTGTTTCACACTTATTACAAGTGTGGGAAGGACTTGGTCCAAGGTTATCACAACCCAATACCCCAAGGGCAACCTATTCACTAGGTCTCACCAAGCCTCAAACACCAACTACCTAGGTTGGCTACCAAACACTCTAGCCCAATTATTAACAATACTCCATAAAATGGATTTTAGGACTAGGGATGACCTACACTTAGGGATATGGTCTATTTAGGTCCCTAACAACTTACTCTAATGGTTCTATTCATACTTTACAACTTTTGAGGCATAGTTGCTTCACAAACCCAACACTAGGCTTGTAGCCTTTTCCCAAGGGATATTTTCTTTTAAACAAGGTTTTTTCACATAACCCCTAGAATGGATTTGGGATTCAGACACCCTTTATGGCCTAATATATTAGACTTAAGAACCAAAACATGAAGGTGAAGGAAAGAGAGGAAGACACATCAAAATGCTTCTGCAATTAGGGATAATTAGGCATGTACTTACACTACAAGTACCTATTGAATGCATCCAATTTCAAAAATAATGATTTAATCATGTGAGTAAATGTACAAGGTTCTTCTACACCAATTTAGGGCCTTTGATGAATCCCCAAACAGGAGTTATGATAACTATCCCAATTCTATGAATGGTGCATACATAGCAATATACACCTAGGGCATCATGGAAAGCCCATCTCCCTCCACTTTGGTGAACCTATCCTGAAAAGTCTTGAATAAAATTACTAAACCATTCCTTCCACCAAGGGTCATTGAATTCCCATGGTGGAAATGATAAATACACTCAATACTTTGTGAAACCTTGATTTAGGGCCTAAAATCTAGGGTAGGAAGAATGAAAATTAGATAAAAAAATTTAGGATGGGTATTATACCATGAAAACAAATGGAGAAGGAGTCTAACATATGGTGTTACCTTATTTAATTGGTCTTTCCCTTAGATAGATCTGTACCCGATCGTACGACTAGACTATTGCTCAAAAATGCAGGAAAATGGTAGTTTCTTTATTGATTTTGCCAAAAATTACATCAAGTTAAGCCTACCACCCACCTATGAGGGCTTTTTAGGCACTCCCAATGGTTACATAACAAATTTTAAACAACTATCCATTTGGGAGATGTTTTACAAACATTGACAAAAAGTTGTCATGTTTGCTCAAAAGTTGCTTGACACTTTTGAGCAATTTGTGCATATTTTGCAATTTTGCAAATTTGGTGACCAAACTTGGTCCCAACCTTATTTTTGTGATCCCTAGTGGATCCAAGCATGAAAAACATAAAAATAACCTATAAATGTGGATTTGTACAATCATTGACCAATAGTTGACCAAGGGCTCATAGGATGCCAATAGTTGACTATGGTCTTACAAAGGAGTCCAAAGATTAACCCATGGTTCTAACATGACTAGAGGAAACTTAGGACCTTGATGGAAACCCTAAGTTCCATAGGAACACTTGGTTATTTTAGGGTGCTCCTAAACCACATTAGCTAAAAACTGGGATCCTTGTGAAAGAAAAGAGTTTCTCTTTTATAGAAATCTCTCTTGAATCGACGGTCGAGATCGAAAAGAAAAGAGTGGCTCAGATTCGATTGAAGAAGCAAAATCCATGTGAAAATAATTTGATTGGTCAAAAGATTCATTCTTTTGGAAACTTCCAAAATCATTTTTAGTTAACAACTTTGTTTCCAAAATGATAAATAGTGGAGAATCAGTTAACTGAGTGGAACTGATTGTTTCCAATTTGATAACTAGTTAACTGGATTTGATGATGTCATACGCATTGTTAAAGATTTAATTGATTTTAAAAGCACATTTTGTTTTTATTAATTAATTTAATTCTTTTTTTATTTTATTGACAATTTAGAAATTTTATTTAATTAATATAATATAATATCAATTAAATAATTAACATAAGGTTTATTTGCCAATGTATTGCATTTTTAGGAATTAATTAATTCATCAAGTACGATGATCAATTAAGACCTGGGGTTTAGGTTAGATCAGTTCAAATTGGATAGATTGAGGAATTGCTTGTTTAATTTAGGACTTAGGGTTTATCAAGATTAGGGTTTCTTGATTCATTGTTTTGATTGGGGTTCTATGGTTTAGATGACCATTTTTATGTGATTATAACATGTTGATGCTTGGTCAACACTAAAATTTTATCGACATATACTGGTGCTCAGTCAACACTCGCATCACTCAGCATTATTCATCACATAATTAAGTTCCTTAATCTTCTACTCTGTAACTCGGTCAAGACTAAACTTGTAGTCATCCAAAATTCACTTAGACTTAAGATAAACAATAGATTAACTTGACAAGGTGCGATCTCATCAAGTACCTATTGTAGTTTCACATAACTCAGCCATTTCATGAGGTCTTCTTGCAATCTCTCCTTTTCAAATCTTCTTCATCAATCAATTGATATGGCACTTTACAAGATAGAAATTGTCTTACCAGTTAAGGTTTGACATCAATGGCAATATAATAATTATTTCAATTATAGTTTCCAAAAATCTCCCTCTTTGGCATTGATGGAAAACACATGAAAACAAACAACATATGAAAGGTTTCCAAACAATCCAAAAAGTATGTTCTGTAAACATATTTAAATTAATGTCCTTATCTTCATTTTTATTCTTTCCAATACAAATATTGTCTCCCTGTTGGATAGATTTCTCTTTGTAGCTTATCTCCCTTACTATTTTTTCTTATGTGTATCTCCCTCTTTGAAAAAAATGCCAAAGACATACATCTTAAAAATGTAGATATCTCTGTGTCAGGTTTCTGAATTCAATACTCCCTCTGTCATCTTGCTTATGAATAATCAAAATATTTTTCTTAACACTTCACAACTTCAGGCGACTCCTAAAGTGTGACCACCTTTTGCATTAATCTATCATATATTCTATGTAATACATTTGATGCCACCACTCTATCTGATCTTAGTTAGCCTCAGATAGAGGAATCACCCCTAATTTACCTCTTAGATACTCATGAGAATCCTTAGGTAAAGCCTTATTAAATATATCTGCCAACTGTTCCTTTGTATTAAAATACTCAAGTCTTACTTCTTTGTCTTGTACTAGCTCTCTCAAGTAATGATACTTGATAGCAATATGCTTGGTCTTTGTATGAATCATAGGGTTCTTTGAAATTTTAATAACACTTGTGCTATCACAAAAAATAACAATTGGGTATGTAATCTCCTCCTTCATACCTTTCAACATTTTCTTGATCCACACTATGCTTGAATAATTCACTGCTGCTGTGACATATTTAGCCTCTGCTGTGGATTGAGAAATACTATTTTTTTTCTTTCTTGTCCAAGAGACTAATCTCTTTCCTAAAAATAATGCACCACCACTTGTGCTCTTTCTTTCATCAACATTACCTGCCTAATTCGCATCTGCATAAACTTTTAGTTCAAACTTTTCATGCTTATTGTAATATAATCCATAGTCCTTTGTTCCCTTCAAATATCTAAGAATCTTTTTAACTTCCATTAGGTGACTATCTTTAGGATTTATAGAAAATATTTCAACAATCCCAACTGATAATGCAATATCTGGTCTACTATGGACAACATATTTTAGTTTTCCAATCATTGATCTATACAGGGTTTGATTCACTTCAGTTGTTTGATCAGTCTTTGATAGTTTCTGTCCAGTAGCCATAGGAGTACTTACAGGTCTAGAGTCCTCCATGCCAAAACTCTTCAGTATCTCCTTTATGCACTTAGATTGAGTAATGTAGATACCTTTCTTTGTTCGATATTCTTGCAAACCAACAAATAATTTGACATCTCCAAAAATAGACATCTCAAATTCACTTTGCATCTCTTTTGCAAATAATTGGCATAAAACATCTTGTCCTCCAAATATGATATCATCAACAAATATATCAGCTAACGATATCCCTTTATCTTTCTCAAACTTTAAGTACATATTATTATTGTCATTTTTCCTTGTAAATCCAATCTTGACTAAGTAAGTTTGCAATCTCTCTTACCATGCTCTAGGGGCTTGCTTCAATCCATACAATGCTTTATGTAATTTACAAACCATATTATTTTTTATTGAATCAAAAAATCCTTCAGCTTGTTCAATGTATACCTCTTCTTCTAGTATTCCATTCAGAAATGCTAATTTGACATCCATTTGATATACTTTGAATCCTTTGTAAGTTGCATAATCTAGTAGAGTTCTAACTCCTTCCAATCTAGCAACTGGGGAAAACATCTCACCATAGTCAACACCTTCTTCTTTTGCATAGCCTTTGCATACCAGTTTGGTCTTGTTCCTTATAAATTCTCCATGTTCATTCATCTTATTTCTAAATACCCACTTGGTTCCAATAAAATTTTTGTCCTTTGGTCTAGGTACTAGTGTCCAGGTTTTGTTCTTCTCAATTTGTTCAATTTCTTCATTTATGGCCTGTATCCAATATTCATTACCCAAAGCATCTTTCACTATTTTTGGCTCAAATTCACACAATATACATGTTTGATTTTTCAATTTTCTTCTTTTCATGACCTTTGAATCTTTATCTCTAATAATTTGATCTGGTTTATGATGTCTTCTTACATATTTTGCAAGTGTAGGCTCCGGTCTTCTTTTCTCTTGATGTTCATCCTCAGATTCATCATCAAAGTTAATTTCAGGTTCATTTTGTGTCTCTACTTCTTCCTTGGAAATCTCCTCCTCATGCTCAACAACATCTTTCTTTATTTTGTCATTTTCTTGTTGTTTCGCGACAGCATCATTCTATTATTTGAAAGCTTCTTTTTCAGGTTCAGGCACACTGCTGGGCTCTCCTTTGTTCATGTAAATGAAAGATCTGTAATCTACAGGTTCTTTCTTGCATTCTACTTCATTATTTTCTGCATATTCATCAATTCTAACATTTTCACTTTCCAAAACTTTGTTAGTGTTAGAATTCAAACTCTTGTATGCTTTGATCTTAGTGGTATAACCTAGGAATATTCCTTCATCACTTTTAGCATCAAGTTTTCCATTTCTATTGCCCTTCAATATATAACATTTGCTCCCAAAAAATTTAAAATATTTTACATTAGGTGCATAACCATACCATAACTCATAAGGTGTAATATCAGTACCTTTCTTGAATTTTACTCAGTTCAAGGTATAGATTGTTGTACTTACAGCTTCTCTCCAGTACTTTTGTGCAATATTTTTTCTATCATCATTGTTCTGGCACAATCCATTATTGATCTATTCCTTATCTTGGGTATGTCATTTTGTGGGGGAGTCCTTGGAGAAGACATCTATCTTTTAATTCCTCTATCATTGTAGAATAATTTAAATTTATTAGATATAAACTCTCCTCCTATGTTAGATCTCAGACATCTCAAGTTCTTACCTGTCTCTTTTTCAAATGTTTCCAAATACCACTTAAATAACTGAAAAGAATCAGATTTTTCTTTGAGAAACATTACAGACATCATTCTAGAGTAATCATCAACAAATAGTATGAAATATTTATTACCTCGGTATCTTTGTACACTAATAGATCCACAAAGGTCAGTATGAACCAATTCCAAAAAATCATCTAAGTATAGGTTTTTCTCTTGTAACTAGACTTAGTCATGTTGACCAACTGACATTGCTTACACTTAACATTATCAGATTTCTTCAATCTTGGTAACCCCCTTACTCTTTTCATCTTACTAATGTTTACCAAATTGTCAAAGTTCACATGACATAATGTCTTATGTCATCACCATATATCATCATTGATGACATGTAACTGATTAAATGATTGACTATATTAAGTTGAAGATGATGCAAGACATTAAATCCGTTAATGGTTTTTATTGTCATTGATGTCAACTTGATATCATCTATATGGTCATGCCAAAGACTTCATAGAATCAATGGAATAAAGGTTATGCTTTCAGCAATGCATAAAAGTCTAGTATTCACTAAGTGACAGACTACACCGATAGAGTGCACACCATCGGCAAAGACGGAGATAAAAGACACAGTGATGCCTGACAAGTAGAAGACAGTGTTTCCCGATGAAGTAGAATCACATGATGCCTGAAAAGCTAAAAATAGTGTTTCCCGACGAGAAAGATCCAATGTTGTCCGACGGACAGAGATCCCGAAGCTAACTGAAGCAACACTGACGGAACTGGCAGTTGTCACCGACGATGAACAGAAGAATTGACCGACAAAATAGAGAGTTCAGGAAATGACAAAATATCTAGCTGGCAAAGCTAAAGGATAGACTTAAATACTTGTTTTATTTGTTTTATTCAACCACAGTTAAGTAAGTGATTTGTACAGTTGGCAAGAAGATAACTATGAGATAAATCAAGAGTTAAAGCCATAAATCAATTTGGCTGGATTGTTTTTCATGCAAAGAATCAAGAATCAAGAACCTAGAATTAAGGAAAAACATGTATATTTAAGAGACAAGCATAATTCATTCCAAGTGTGGTCGACAAGTAATCAGATACATGGGGGACTGAACTGATAGAAGATGTTGAAGAGAAACTGATGAAGGATTAACTTCATGCAGTCCTGATCAATCAAGCTGAGGAAGAGCTAAAGAATTCTGCAGACACCGACGAGTAGAGAAGCATAGCATCACAAAGTAGAAAAAGTTAAGTACAAAGGAATTGTAGTGTTACATTGATCAGAGAGATATTATAAGTAAATAGATTTGAAAATCTGCAATTTAGTTGCATTAGGAACAAGGCATTTTGCTTCAATTTAACCATTGAAGCAATAAGTCTCTTAACAAAGTAGGACTTAATAGTCTTTTGTAATTGAGGTATATCCTAACAGATTACCAGAAGGTTGACTGATGATAGTAGCACCATTCTTACCTAAATCCTATTGATAGTCTAAGAAGGAGGCTAATTCAAGGATGGTAGTAAGATTTGCATAAAGCCTATTGACAGTCATGAGACTGATTCAAGGATGGTAGCGTAGATGCCAGATACTTAGTGACAACCTATGTATTGAAAATCCTCTAACAAGGTCACACTTAATAGTGTCTTTGTAACCTTTAACAGGGTTGGCTCCTAATAGGGCTCACTTCAGAAGAGTGAAAATTTGGGGTACCAGTCCCAGTGGTTTTTCCCTTAACAGGGTTTCAACGTTAAAATCCTTGTGTTATGTGTGTATGGTTAATTACTTTAGTGTTTTACATTCTACATATGTATTTATGGATTGACTGGTATACTCTGCATATTTATTGAGTATCAGTAAATATAGTTTACTGCTTATCGGTTATCAAGGAGAATAAGGACAGACAAGGTAAACTGACAGACAATTATTTATTTCAAGTATTTCAATGGCATGCATCTTGTTGGGACTTAATAATTAGAGAAGTATTGATTGGTGGATTATAGTTTAAATTGGATAAATTTTTAAGGACACTGATTCACCCCCCCCTCTAAGTTATTACTAACAATTGGTATCAAAGCTTGTGTGCTTAGAAGGAAGGTTTCAAGACCTAAGTTAAAGATCACAAGATGAACAGATGAGATGTGCCCAAGTTGAATAAGGACATCTTTGCTTCATGGAAAAGCAGGATAAAGCTTCACTTATTAGGTATTGGCAATGATATTACTCAATACTTAGAAACTGAATATGTGTTGCCTACAGGACCATTGACAGTGGATCAATTGAGAGTAAAGCATGAACATAACTGCATGGTTATAAAACTTTTAGCCTCACTCTCTGATGCTGAATTTGAGGATGTCAAAGATTGCAAAAATGCAAAGACAATGTGGGACAAGTTGAAACTGTTGAAGTTGATAAATGTAACTTCACCCAAGATCACCTGCATGCAAACACTGTCATGAGAAGAAAGCAAGACAGAAGAGAAAAAGTATGGCTATGGCGGCCAAAAGGCCAGAGACTGGAAATCCATGTTGACAGAAAAAGCTTCTATATTCAACAATTATGAATTACAATACAATCTCAGTGTCATGAAAACTGACAAGTGAATCCTTATAAAAGGAAACACAAAACCCTAAAAGGGAAACCCTAAGGTTAGCTAAAGCAAACTAGAGTGAATAGGAAAGTTACTAATTAGATCATAATGATTTAATTTAGTAACCCGAAAGACTATTACTCTAACACCCCCCCTTAAGATAAGCTTAGGGAGAAGCCAAACCTAGGAAACTACTGCAGAAAGCAGAAAAGATGGGTCCCGACAACTAGGCCTGATCAGGTACCCAAAACATAAAAGGGAAAAGATGTCCCAGAGAGAGGAACAAGAAAAGAGCAAGAAGTATCTCCGAAGTAAGGAACTATAAACTCTGTCAGAAGATACTGCTGGAACCCCCACTGAAGTGCATGACCAGGTAGAGAAGACAAAGTGTCTGAAGAGCTGATCAATCGAACCAGGAAGCAATAGTACCGACAGGTGAACCCCCCCATAATGATGAACTGGGAGAGGTGATAGGAACACTAAAATGCAATGCCAGAAGCAACTGCAGAAGAAGAACCAGGAACACCAACAGTGCAACAGAAGTACACACATGATAAAGGGCGGTGTCATCGACACACAGCATGGGCTAATGTCATGGAAGGTACGCTTACTTGACAAAGGTGGATGCACCTAAACTGACATAAGCATCATAACCCCCCATGGCACTTTATAACAGAGTGCGAGTACAACAACTGTACAAGGTGCTCAAAATCTGAGAAATGCAAAAAAAGGCACTTTATCTCAGTGTGTTTACAAAATAAAAATGCATCAGAAGGAGCATACAAGCTCAGAAGTCAGAAAGAAGAGTGAACTATGAAATCAGAAGAAGAGATCCCAGGACCTGTAGAACCAAGAAATCCACCAGAGTACATAAATTGCAAAACTTAGAGGAGAGAAAATCTAGAGCAGAATCTAGAAAAAAGAACCTTGCAACTGAATAGTACACTGAACTAGCTTTCTGACGATATCTCGTTTTCCAAAAATGGAGTCCGGATGAGCCAGATATGACTCCCGGAAGGCAAAATAAAACATTAGACTTCAACAGCAAAAATCATTGTCAAAACGGCAAAACCCAAAACCCTAACCCCCATCATCGGCAATTTCTCGGAAAGAGCTTTCCGACAGTATATGGAAGTCAGAAAAAGACCCCCGGATGCTCAAGAAAGAGCAAAAAATGTCTAGGTAGGTCAAAAGGGCCCCAAAAGGCTAGAAATAAGCCCCTGGGGCTAAAAAAAATTGGCCCCTGGGTGCATGGCACATGCAGGGGCTGGGCCGAAGCCCCCGAACCCTCATGTGACCTCACGCACAATGTATAAGCCCGCGGGGGCTGTCAAAACATCCACCACCGCATGGCGGAGCGGCGGTGAGCGGGCGACCACTGTGGGCGGCGCAAACAGCAAGAGGCGCCACTGTGAGTGGTGAGCGCGGACAGTAGCAGGCGGCAGAGGCCAATGGCGGGGCTGGAGCAGCGGGGAGTGGAGCCCGGGCCGGGAGGTGGCGGGGCAGAGTGGCCGAAGGGTGGCGGAGCTAGGGACCGCGGGGGCGGTGCTGCTGGGCGGCGACTGGGCGCTGGCCGGCTGCGGTGGTGCGCCGGTGGCACGCCGGCTACGCCAAATAAACAACACTGCGTGCATTTTTAAAACACGAAAAAAACATTAAAAAAACAATGTTTTTTAATTTTTTTCTCGAAAAACATGCCCGTACGGCCCTGGGAGGCCAAGAAAATTTGTCAGATGCCCCCGGTGTCCAAAATAGACAAACTTTATATGACCAGAAACAAAAGTCCCCCTAAATCCACACAAAACCTTCTGAAAAACCTCTGAAACCCTCTGTGCTTCAGCAAAACTTGAATGGCGAACAGCAGGAGAGCTCTGATACCATGTTGAAGTTGATAAATATAACTTCACCCAAGATCACCTGCATGCAAACACTGTCATGAGAAGAAAGCAAGACAGAAGAGAAAAAGCATGGTTATAGCGGCCAAAAGGCCAGAGACTGGAAATCCATGTTGACAGAAAAAGCTTCTATATTCAACAATTATGAATTACAATACAATCTCAGTGTCATGAAAACTAACAAGTGAATCCTTATAAAAGGAAACACGAAACCCTAAAAGGGAAACCCTAAGGTTAGCTGAAGCAAACTAGAGTGAATAGGAAAGTTACTAATTAGATCATAATGATTTAATTTAGTAACCCGAAAGACTATTACTCTAACAGAAAATTGTACATGGAGGTGATGCAAACGTTCTAAGAGCCAAGGTAGAAAGCCTTAGAGGAAAGTTTGATGATCTCAGAATGAAAGAAGGTGAAAACATCACACAGTATAGCACAAGAATAAAGGAAGTAGTCAATGCTATATGCTATTAGAACCCTATTTCCCATATATGCTATTAGAGTCTCTGCTATTCAAGAAATAAGAGCAGTAGCAAATAATACAGTCACTCTTGATAGCCTCATTGGTAGACCGATTTCATTTGAGATGAACAATTTTGATAATAGTGTCTTACCAAGATTAGAGTCTGCATTCAAGTCTTATGTGAGAATAAGCAAATCTAGTCAGAGACATTCATCTAGAAGAGACAGAAAAAGAAAAATTGAAGAAGAAGATCTAGATGAAATTGAAGCACTCATGGTAAGAAGAATGCTAAGAGGCAAAGGTAAATACAAAGGTAAGTTACCACTTGTATGTTTTAATTGTAAAGAGATTGGACACTTTGC
>MU226533.1:2385171-2426615 GCA_018584345.1 Thuja plicata
GCTAATACACATCAAGGGAATTAAATAATTATTTGGTTATTTGAATGAATTATCCTCACTTGAATTTAATAATTCAAACAATAAGAAAAGCCACCCATGTGGCAATAATTCATTTACTTAATTAAATGATTCCTTCAATTTTGTCTCATCTTCCTCCGTGGAGATGAAGAGTCGGTCGTTTCTTCCCAAGAAACTCTTCATCCTCTCTTCAGGCTTTACTATATTATGGACCTTCTTTCCTTCATTTGGAAGAGCAATTTTAGAGTATCAAAACTATAGCGAATTATTGTCTCAATTCTCTCATATTTTCAAGCTTTCATTGCATATTTAGTGTAATTTCATTTAGCTTAATGGTATTTTCATCTTAATTTAGTTTTTTTACTATCAAATAGCTTAATTATGTTATCCTTTTCAAGTTTCTTAGCTTAAATCTGCATCTTCATTCCTAGATTACAATTGCATCTCTCATATAGAATAATTTCATTTCATTTTCAAAGCTTTGAAATCCTCCATTTTAGCAATGGTCTATGGTTGTTGGCTCTCATTCTAAGAGTAATTAAACACCCCAACTAAATAGGAGGTAACAGGTCAATTCAATCGATGTTGTGGAATGAGCAATTCATGTTCATCTTCGCAATTCAACGATTAAGGAATGACTATGTTGTGTTGTGATTGATTTAGAGGTCAACATTTAGACACATACATGCCTAGTGTAGATATTGATCTTATCATGCATCACCTTTCAATAGCTCCTAGAGTAAAACCAGTCAAGCAAAAACTCAGAAAAATGCATCCACATGTGGCTCTATTTGTCAAGATGGAGTTAGAGAAACTCCTAAAAGTTGGGTTCATCAGAGAAATTGACTATGTAGAATGGATCTCCAACATAGTTCCAGTGTCAAATCATGACAAATCTATCAGAGTCTGTACAGACTTCAGGGACTTAAACCAGGCATGTCCAAAAGATGATTTCCCACTACCCAACATTGATATGATTGTGGATATGATAGGAAGGTACAAAATGTACTCCCTAATGGATGGTTTCTCTGGATACAACCAAATCAAAATTGCACCAGAGGACCAAGAGAAGACTTCTTTCACTTGTGCGTGGGGTACTTTCTGCTAGAACGTTATGCCTTTTGGTCTCAAGAATGATGGAGCTACGTATCAGAGAGCAATCACTACTATATTTCATGATATGATGCACAAAATAATGGAGGATTATGTTGAAGACACCCTTGCTAAAAGCATGGACAGGAAGGCACATCTTACTGATCTAGGCCCTATACTAGATTGTATGGAAAAGTTCAGATTACGTCTTAATCCTAAGAAATGTGCATTTGGAGTAACTTCTAGAAAGTTGCTTGGTTATATCATCTCCACAAAAGGAATCGATGTGGATCCTGAATAAGTGCAAGCTATCATGGAAATACCTCCACCTCTCAATATCAGACAAATTAGAGGTCTTCAAGGTTGGCTTTATTCTATCTGGTGCTACATCTCATAGCTAGCTGACAAATCACAGCCATTTACTAAAACTCTACATAAAGGTGTGACCTATGAATGGAATAAAGAATATGAACAAGGTCTTTAAAAAATCAAACAATATCTAGCTAATCCACCTATATTAATGCCTCCTATTCATGGGAAGCCATTAATCTTATACATCTCGGCTACAGAAACATCTCTGGGTTCTCTATTGTCCCAAGAAGATCAAAACAATAAAGAAAGAGCAATCTATTACATCAACAGAATGTTGGTCTCCTATGAAATGAATTATTCTATTATTGAGAAAACTTTCTTGGTGGTAGTGTTCGCTTCCCAAAAGTTACAGCATTACATGCTTGCTCACACAACAAGGCTCATTGCAAAAATTGATCCATTAAAGTACTTACTCAGCAAAGATGCCATCACGGGTAGATTAGCTAAGTGGGTCATGATACTCAGTGAATTTGACATTGAATATGTGGAAAGAAAAGCTATCAAAGGGAAAGCAATTGTAGATCAATTGGTTGAGGCGCCTATTGCAGACTATCAACCATTAAGGATCAAGTTCCCAGATGATTCCATCATGCTTCTCACACATCAGGCATGGACCATGTTCTTTGATGGATCATTCACCCAACAAGGGTCAGGTGCCAGAATCTTGTTCATTACACCTCAGTGGTATTCTTTACCAAAGGCTTACAAAATTTTGTTTCCTTGCACAAATAACACTGCTAAGTATGAAGCCTTGATTAATGGATTAAAATTTTCTATTGAATGGTGTGTCAATGAGCTAAAAGTCTTTGGAGATTCACAGTTGGTTATCAATCAGGTGAATGATATCTACCAAACAAAAGATGAAAAATGGTGCCTTATAAAAAGATGGTTGATGATCTCAATAAATACTTTGCACATGTTACTTTCTAACAAATTCCAAGGGCAGATAATAAAGTAGTTGATGCCATGGCTACTCTGGCTTCCATATTACAAATGCCAGAAAATGACTTCCAACATGAATTCCTAGTGGAGACGTTATGCTACCCTGCTTATAATTTCCCTGAATCCTGGATGATCTATTTAGTCATTAGACATGACTCATCCCGCTACCACCATATTTACTCCTACCTTCATGACCAGATCATTCTGGACACTTACACCCGAAATGAGAAACGCCACTTAATCTACAGTGCTTCATGGTTTTTCATCATAGCTAACAACTTATATAGGTGAGGTCTAGACGTTACCCTCCTTAGGTGTTTAGAACCTAATGAGTCCAAACATGCGTTATTAGAGGTGCATGAAGGCATCTGTGGGTCTCACTCAAATGGTCTGACACTGGCTCGCAAACTTATTAGAGATGGTTACTATTGGGCAGATATGGAGAAAGAAGCTACACAGTTTGCTAAATCTTGCAAACAGTGCCAACTTCATGGATATCTGATCCATGTTCCTACCAAGGAGCTCATTCCTTTCATCAGATTTTGGCCATTTCAGTAGTGGGCCTTTGATTTGGTGGGTCAAATACATCTATCTTCTTCAAGGGGACATAAATACATCATTACTGCTATAGACTATTTCACCAAGTGGGTCGAGGCAGTGCCTCTCATCGTAGCTGATAGCAAGTCTGTGGCCATGTTTATACTGAACTACATCATCTGCAGATATGGTGTACCCTCATCAATAATCACTGACAATGGGGGGAAATTCAAGAAAAAGGATCTAACAAATTTATGCACTAAGTTTAGAATTATTTAGCATTGGTCTTCTATCTATTATCCCCAGGGTAATGGACAGGCGGAAGCTTCAAATAAGACTATTCTCAAGATCTTACACCGCACAGTACACAAATCTAGTCTAGACTGGCATCTCTAGATTAATCTGGATTTATGGACTTACCACACTAGTATACGGACACCAATAGGGGCCATGCCCTTTGCTCTAGTTTATGGTGCAAATGTAGTGCTTCCTATTGAGGTTGAGATTCCTACCTTGCGAGTCTCTCTAAAGGGCCTCATTACTGATGATGATATCAGAATATCTCAGCTTCAAGAGCTAGAACTACTAGATGAATGTCAAAAAGTGGTGTTTGATCATCTCCGAGCATATTAGAAGAGAATATCTAAAAGCTACAACAAGAAGGTCAGACCAATGGAATTCCAAATGGGTGATCTCATCCTGAGAGAGAACCCCAAGAATTAATAGAAGCAGGTCCATAAAGGAAAATTTGAATCAAACTGGCTTGGTTCGTATGTTATCACTATAGTATTTGGGTCTAGCACTTACCAGCTCTCTACCACAGAGGGGGAACATCTAAAGGAGCCTATCAATGCTCTTCATCTAAAGAAGTTCTACAGTTGAGATGTCTTCTGAATGCTCATGTACATACTCTATTCTGAGAAAATCCTAAAAATTGTAAAATGTCCTGAAAAATGATCATCTTAGTGAAAACCTAGAAAATAGGCGCTTCGATGTATCTATTATCCTGGTGAAAACCTGGTAAACAGGCACCTTGATAATACCAAAAAATTAAAAAAAATTAAAAATACAAAAAAATCAAAAAAAGAAAAATAAGAAAAAAAATCAAAAAATGAAAAAATACAAAAAGAAAAAAGAGAGAGAGAGAGAGAGAGAGAGAGAGAGAGAGAGAGAAAAATGTGTCAATGATGAAATCCTGGTAAACAAGCGTCATGGTAGCACAAATAGACTCTCTGCCAAGATGGTGAAAACCTGGTAAACAGGCACCTCTTGTTTCACAATGCTCTATCTATCGTGGCATCCCTTGGCTTTCTTGCAATTTGCTCTCCTGCTTTCCTGCTTTAGTTTGCTCGCTCATGCATTCGCTCTCAGTTATTTTTGAGATTTTTCTTGACTTCACATGGACTGAAACTAGTCACACTCAGGGGAATCTTCCTATTTTAGGGGCATTGTCCTATCTTTTGGAGTCTCTCTCCTCTTCGCATCAGTCACCAGTGGTTCTCACTGAGTCTGCCTGTTGATGCCTAGATCTCACGCCGATCTTTATACTTGAGAATCTTCCTCACATTAGTCACTAGTGATTCTCACTACATCTACCTACTATCGATGTACTATTAAGATGTCTTACATCAACTCATGATCTGCATATTTGACATCAATTCGTTACAGTACTTGGGGGCATGGCTCCCCACTTTGATCACACCTTCAGTTTACACTCGGGTCAGCAATCTTGTCAGTTCTAAAAGAGAACTATCTACTGGCACAAATTGGTGTTTCTCAAAACCCCATAAACAGTGTTTTTCAATGCTCTCTTTGGACACATCTATCTTTTTCAACACACATCAGACATCACAACGTAAACATCTCTCGATAGCAATCAAACACAATGCACTCACAAGCACAATGGTGTTTTTCAAAACCCTAAACACATGCACATTCGTAAACTTTGAAACATGTTGAGCTATGATTGAATCTTTCTTTGTATGCTATCTGTTCTCATGGTTTTCATTGATATTTTATTTTTTCTACTGCTTGTTGGTGTAGTTTTGATGATCCGACAGTGTCAAATAAATAGGGTGTATGTGATAAGAGCTTCTATATTAAGGTGGAAAAGACTTACATCCCTCGATCTTTTTTATTTGCATGCCAAGGGGACGTTGTAACTATCTCCTTGGCTATTATTTTTCTATTTTTTTACTTGTGTACTCTTACTATATCAAACTGGAAACAATGTTCAAGTCATCTTGGCTTTTGTGCCCTAGTGCTTATGTTTGTTTCATACATTTTATCCGATGAAAGTCATATTCACATCCTTATGGTCGCAGTGACACCAGTAAGGATTGTATTGACTCTCATGTTCCAAAAATACTCGATGATAATAATTATGTGATGAGTCCAACAACCAAGTCCTAGGGTTGCATTTAGCTTAGGCTTGCATTCGCATTTTAAGCTTGCATAGCGACAGTTTTGGTGCTCTCTTCATTGTCTTCTCATTCTTTGAAGGTTCTCATCTTTTGTCCTAGATTCCTCTTGACTGCACAAGTGTTCAATCCTCTCTCTCTCTATCTTCATCTATATGCTCAATCAATTTTTGTGATCGAAATCAAAATCTGACACTCCTAAGTAGCTCAAAATTGTGTTTTAAAATTTTGGGACCGACGCGCTCCGACGCTTGTGCAGTCGACTTTCTGACATCGCTTTCTTGTCAGAATCATCTCTTGTCATCATTTTCCCAAATTCTACAATATTTTCATCAAATTCAACTCTAGTCAACTCTAGTTAATTCTGGTCAAACTTGGTCAACTATGGTCAAACCTAGTCAACAAGACCTTCTGATCACTCCAAATTGATTCTGCCTTCTCTTGATCTATCTCTAAGTTCCTCTGGATCTTTGATCTTACTTCTATCTACAATCTATTGTTGTCAATCACCTTTCTGTTGTATCATCTTTTGATTTCGCTCCTGAGGGGGCAGGATGATTGCATCATTGAATCTTTTCGCATCATTCTTGAATCAGTCTGATCTGAATCAAAATATGGGGTTGCTAGGGGCATCTCATGACTTGGAGCATATTCAGTATTTCATACCTTATGGTCAAAATTGGATATTCCATGATCTTGAATCTCTAGGGGCATCTTAATGCCTTGCATCTTGTCATCTTGTCATCTATCTTTCTAGGTATCTGAGCAATCTAACTTGGATCCTCAAGGATCATGCTTCATTCTGGAAATGATTCTTGAAATCCTATTGGGTATTGGGGAAATCTAACCCTAATTCCTGAAATTCATGCTTCATTCTGGAGATGGCTCTCAAAATCTCTTTTTGACTATTATCTAGGAAACCTAACCTGGATCTCGAAGGGCTAACCTTCGTATTGGGGCAATCTAACCCTGATTCTGGAGATATTCCTAAATCTTCATCAGATATCAGCAAACATTGGGGCAATCTAACCCTGATTCCAAATCTTCTCTCAATTTGTATTTAGATCGTTGTCTTCGCAATCTAACTTAGACTTCATAAAATCATGCTTCATTCTGAAGATGGTTATGCTTCTTGATCTGATCAGTGTCTTGGAAACCTAACCTAGACTCCTGAAATCTTCATTTGTTGCATCAGACTATTCTTTGAATCAATGCACTGCTCGCACATCAATTCAAAGAGGGGCAAAATGTAACACCCCAAAATTGGCACCTTACAATTCTAATCAATTTTGGTGCATTTTCCCATCATCGAAGTCCTATTGTACTAGGCAAATTCTCCTTCCTAATTGTCTTTAATTGACTTAGTCTCAAATGCAGAAAACCTAAATTTGCATAAATCTTACACCATATTTAATTCCTAAATTTTCAAGATTTATTAGCTAAAAATCCCTATGATTAATTAATTTAATTCTAAATTCCTAAGTGCTTTTAAATTAAATTAATCCCACCCCCTTTAGCTAATAAACATCAAGGGAATTAAATAAATATTTGGTTATTTGAATGAATTATCCTCACTTGAATTTAATAATTCAAACAATAAGAAAATCCACCCATGTGACAGTAATTCATTTACTTAATTAAATAATTCCTTCAATTTTGTCTCATCTTCCTCAATGGAGATGAAGATTCAGTTGTTTCTTCCCAAGAAACTCTTCATCCTCTCTTAAGGATTTTCTATATTATGGACCTTCTTTCCTTCATTTGGAAGAGCAATTTTAGAGTATCAAAACTATAGCAAATTATTGTCTCAATTCTCTCATATTTTCAAGCTTTCATTGCATATTTAGTGTAATTTCATTTATCTTAATGGCATTTTCATCTTAATTTAGTTTTTTTACTATCAAATAGCTTAATTATGTTATCCTTTTCAAGTTTCTTAGCTTAAATCTGCATCTTCATTCCTAGACTACAATTGCATCTCTCATATAGAATAATTTCATTTCTGTTTTCAAAGCTTTCAAATCCTCCATTTTAGCAATGTTCTATGGTTGTTTTCTCTTGTTCTGAGAGTAATTAAACACCCCAACTAAATAGGAGGCAACATGTCAATTCAATCGATGTTGTGGAATGAGCAATTCATGTTCATCTTCGCAATTCAACGATTGAGCAATGACTATGTTGTGTTGTGCCTGATTTAGAGGTCAAAATTCAGACACATACAATTTCCAACAATAACTTAGATGCAAGCATGAGTTATGATATGTTAGCTTAAGTAATGATAGAAGATACATAAGGGAACATTCTTCTTGATTCTTGGGTCGCTAGATTATTGATGGTGTCATTTATAGTGTGTAGATTGGCGAAGACCTATTTGGGGCCAACCACAAAGATGTAACATGCTTAGTGATTGGTGAGCATGAATTATGGATCTTGGCATCTAACTAATGATTTATATTTTTTATTTAGTTGTTTAAGGTACCATGTGTATCTTATCAAGGGTCTATATAATTATTTGTCCATTGGGGAATTCTTAACAGGCTAACCTAATTGCTTGTTGTAACTTTATAAAGGAAAGTAGCATCTTGATATGTAATGGTATGGATTGGATGTATTGGATGCTATGAGCATGAGGATGTGAGTTCTACTAGATGTAGAGCAGTGACTATGTTTGTAATGTACTTTATTGGAACTGTATAGGAAAAGTAAGTTGTTGTCGGTTAGTTCACTATTATAAGTATACTTTTATACTTCTCTTTGGATAGTGGATCCAAAAGGTGGGTTTAACCTTGAGAAGGTGGATTTAACCTTCACTTTAGGTAGTGTGCCTGGGCAATGAGCTCATCATTTGATTCAACTCCTAATAGGATTGAGAAGACTCGTAAAAGGGTCTCTCCTTTAACAAAGACTTTGTACTATATGTAATAATTAGCTCCTAATGGGGCTACATCATCTAACGAGGATAGAATATTTTTAGTGCATTATTTTTGGATGTTAATTCTCACTAGGGTTTTCCCTTAACAGGGTTTTCCTTGACAACAAATACTTGTATTATGGTGTCTTTCTTGAAGTGTTGATATTTTGGTGTAGAGTTCATAACAAGAAGTGTAGACTTAGGCCTACCCTTTCCACAAGTTGGTTAGTGTCCCTAAATTACTATCAACTTTCAATAGGATACTTGCAGTTTTCCAAATATCTGCAAGTCCTTGAATCCCTTCAACACAAGTTGATTCCTTCCTGGCTTTCTCAACTCCAATCTTTAAGTTCTCAGAGACAATCTCTCCAAACTAGCTCCAACATGATATATTGGTTCAACCCACTCTTATACTTCTACTAATGGTTGAAACCTTACAATATACTCCTAAGGATTGAATTTCAACAATCACTTAACCTCTACCAAACCCATATCATGAAAATCTCAGTTCAAACCTTGACTCTACTTGGTCCGCAAAGAATGTTTCTTCTTTAAATTTGGATAGTGAACATGGTACCGAGCCTATTTAATATTGGTTTTTAGATTTTTTGGTTCTCAAATCAACAGATTGGATTTCCAATGGATTTTTCCTATACAATGACGAGAAACCCAAGTGATTTTCCAACTGACAAGGTTTCAACCTAATTAAGGTGTCAACCTTCTGCACTTTTGGCTCTGCAAACCAAGGCTGGTGGGTCTATACCCTAAACTTGTCTTCCAAATCTTTAAGGGATTTTTAGAGTGGATAATATGTAATTCAAAATTCTTTATCCTAAAGTATGGCAAAGTACTACTGAGATCCTTAAACTAGGAGAAATGAACTATCAAGTGTTAAATATAATGCTACAAATATTTAAAGAATGTTGATGGATATAAGATATGAACTAAATAGAGCAGATGGATAGAGTATCTCAAAACTATAAACAATGAACTAATGACCATAATCCAATAAGAAAGAAATACCAGTGCCTTAATCAACCATGGGCAATAGAGTCACTATCATTCCAATCTTATGTTCAACCTCAGAGATAGTTTTACAAGAAAACTTATCACTTCAAAGGTGTTATAAAATGTATATGCAGCCTATAACAAATTTAGAGATATTTCAAAAGGGTTTGACTTCTCAAATGATAGACCTATTGACTGAGGCCTCAATCAATAGAATTTAACCATGCAAAATGAGAAAACCAATTGATATCAAAGACTATGAATCAAATTAGGAAGTGTGCACATCAAAATATCACTTTGAATAAGTTCTTTTGATTTATCTGAGGGAATAATTGTATAATGATAATGAAATAATTTCACATATGAAGAAAAAGGACTTATCTTTATTGATTTTGAAAAATGATACAATTGAGTTCAAGTTTGCAGTTATTGATCCATCTATTCCATCTGACTATAAGAATAGTAAGTCTTTTGTTTCCCCCTTTGTGTTGATCTTGGTATCCTTATAAATATGAAATTGAAAGGATGCAAATAAGCTTCAAATCAACATGATGATTCCAAACAAATACCTAACCTAAGATCAATAACTAAAAACCAACAATTACAATAATACAATGTTTGATTATCCTTGCTTGATAACAAATGCTAACTGATTAGATCTTATAGTAACAACTCAATAATATCTTCATAGTATGTCTAAGTCGGTGACTTAAATAATGTTTTTGCATCATGATAGTAATCTGACCGTACATTCATCCATAGTCTATCTCATGAGCATGTCGACCCCATATATATTTGCACATGATAATGAATATATTCTCTGGTGCATAGTCTCTAGAATCACATTTGTCACCTTTTATCAAACACCACCATGGCATTGGTCATTCCTCTGCAATCCCTCTTCATCATGTATGCATGTGATCACTCTTCATAATGTCAAAAATTTGAACCGTCTGATCATTTATGATTGCCACCCTTATTTTATGCATGCAAAGTCAAATAATCAATAATAAAGCAAACCCTAAGTGAAATAAAAGACTTTAATTCCATGTAAGAAATCAATTTTAATATTGTCGCCAAGGCTTTTTGTCTTTTTCCCATCATTGCCACATGTTGAGTCCTTTGCTATCACGCAATGGCTAAACTTTGTTCACTTTTACATTGCATCATCACGCTGAGTCGTAGCATCCTATGATGGTAGATATTCTTTAAGTGCCTCAGTAATTTTTTTATTACTTTTACCCACTCGATTAAGTCCCAGCTGTTGATTTAAAGCACAGGCTAAAAGTTGTCTTATAAGTAATTTTTCTTTTACTTCACTTCATGTGCCCTCATGTAAACTAGTCATTCTTTTTCTGCCAACCAGATATCGACACATGTATCCCCGATGTTCCACCTGTATATATTGGTAGGCCCAAGACACATGTCACTCTTTTTTCCATCGTGTGATGTTTAAACAGTGTGCAATTTGTGATAATGCCATCACTCTCATCCATTGGATCAGATCTTAGTTTGATCGGATATGACTCAATTTGACTTTAGTCAAGCAGACTCCATATGACACACGGTGATTTTTTTGTGGTGCCATGTTAATTAAAATAATCTACGTGTTCTTCGGTCGTGAATTTTCAAAAATCAAAAGTTCTATTTGACTACTTCAATTATCATGGGGTTGAGACCAGTATGCTTTGCCACCATACAACAGATAGAAGATCGTTCACTTCTTCATTGCACAATCATTCTATACGTAGACAGAGGGTAAGTTTATGATCATATGATTTCATAAAATGTACATTGATTACAACATTATATTTCAACTTTGACCTTGCTAGCTTTTATCTGCACCAAAGAGGAGATAAGAAGAAATCAATGGTACACAAGAATAACTATTAGAGACATAGATTCAAATGATATAGTATTAATAAAAGACATTAGAAATATAAGTAAGAAGCATAATGTATAAACCAGAAGGCTATAGAAGATAAATGAACAAGTGCAAAGAGATACTTCCCTGATTGATTATGAATACAAATTAATCTCCAAATATGGGTTCTACCAGTGGCTCTTTTTGGGGATGTGTGTTCATACTTGAACACATCAAGATCCAAGCTATCTCTAGAAAAGTAGACCATTAGAAAGACACAAGAATATAATACATATTGCAAAGATAAGGAAGAAATATAAACCTACCTATTGTCATCTTTAATGGAAAAAAGGTTTAAGATACAAACCATGCACAGGAAGCTCATGATGGTGACCCTCCAAATCCTATAAGAGATAAGAATTATCACCTCCTTTACCAATAATGACAAAAGGTCCTACCCATAAAGAATCAAACTTTCCATGTTTGCCTTTGTCTTGATCTTTCACATTCCATCTCAAAACTAGATCTCCTTCCTAAAATTTCCTTTCTGTAGTCTTTTTATCAAACAAGACTTTCACTTTCTGCTACAATTCTTAATTTCTCTCATGAGCTTGATTCCTTATTTCATCCAATTTTGCAATTTTTTGGAGTCTGTCTTCCACGAAATGCACTTCTTCCCATTGCTCATTATTTACAAACTTGTATACTGGCAATAAATTATTTAATGGTAAGTGAGCTTTCTTTCCATAGACAAGTTCATATGGGGCATATCCAATAGACTTTTTAATTGTAATTTTGTATGCCTAGAGTGTAAGTGGTAATTTTTAATCCCATGATCGTTGTTTGTTATCCAACACCCTTTTGATAATATTCATTATATTTTTGTTGCTAGATTCTACTTGGTCATTTCCTTGAGGGTGATAAGAGGATGAAAAAGAAATATTTATTCCATATTTCTCATTAAATTCAATGAATTATGCAGATCTGAAACACATAGCATTATCACAAACAATCTTCTGAGGAACACCAAATCTTGTCAATATCTTTTCAATCACGAATTTGATTACCACCTTACTAGTAGATTGTCTAGGTAATATGGCTTTCACCCACTTAGTGAAGTAATTAGTGGCTACCAATATCCATTTGTGTCCACCACTAGATGTATCAGTAATTTCACCTATGAAATATATTCCCCACATTTGGAATGGTTCCTCAGTAGACATAGGATTGAGAGGTAATGCACTATTATATTTGAGTTTTCCTGGAAACTTCTGACATGCTTCACATCTCTGAATATATTCATGGAAGTATTTAAATATGCAAGGCCAATAATATCCTGCATTCAATCTCTTATATGCAGTGGCTTTCCATGAAAAGTGTCCCCCACATGCTCCATCTTGGAAATCCTTAAGCACCATTTTATCTTGGTATGTATCTAGACATAAAAGAAGTATCCCATCCATGTTTTTCTAGTATAAGTCTCCTTGCATTAAGATGTATCTAGATGCTTGTAATTTTATTGTCCTCTTCTGAATATCTGTAAGGTTTTTAGGACATTTCATGTGTTTCAAAAAATATATTGTGTTAGTGTACCAAAGGCACCGTTCAATACTTGTCTAAGTTTCACTTAAATCAATTTGATTTACCTGTAATGCATCCATATTTGATTTTTCCATCAACCTTGCTAATCCTTTTCCTCTAATAATCTTAGTGATCTGGATCTCTATATCAAATTCATGAATTTGATTTACTCATCAACATCTTCTCCCAGTGACTTTTGATTATCTAAATATATCCTTTATTATTGTGTTATGAACATCTACCAAATAAGGCCTGAAGGACTTTACTTCCTTTACAAGTGCATAATCTTGTTTCTCATTGCTATAATAATTTAACTCAGAGGATTGAAGGGTTTTACTGAAGAATTATATTGGTTGTTCATATCCTTCATTATTCTTTTGTAGTAAGATAGCAACAATGGTGTGATATGATGCAAAGGAAAAAAATTGAAATGGCTTAGTTTAATCTGGGGATTTGAGGAAAAGAGCTTCCTTAATTTCCTTTTTAATCTTTACAAATGCCTCCAAAGATTCATTTTTCCAGTTCATGTTTGCACCCTTTTTCAACATCATAGCAATTGGTTTAATTATTTCTAAAAAGTTTGGGACAAATCTCCTTACAAATTTTATTTGTCCAAAGAAGGATTGGATCTTTTTAACACTCTTAGGAACCTCAATTTTATCAATTGTTGCAATCCTTTCTGGGTCTATTCTCACCCCATTTTTGGATACTATACGTACTAATAATTTTCCTTCAGTTACTGCAAAATGGCATTTCTTTGGGTTCAGAGATGTCCCATATTCAAGGGCTCTTCGAAAAATCTGCTCCAAGTGTCCACAGTGATCTTCTTCCCTTTTGGAGTCAGAAGTTAGGTCATCATGATACACCACCATAATTACATCAATGAAATCCTCAAAGGCCACAGCCATTTCTCTTTGGAAGGTATCTCTTACATTAGTGAGTCCAAAAGGCATTCTAGCATATACATAAGTACCCCAAGGTGTAGTAAATGTTGTCTTGTATTGTTCCTCTTCTTTTACCTTCACCTGGTTATATCCTAAGAACCCATCCATCATTGATAATAATTCATTCCTTGTGACCTTTTGTAATAATTCTTCCATGTTAGGCAATGCATAATTGTCCTTTAATGATGATATGTTTAGATTCCTTAAATCTACACAAAGTCTGATATCACCATTCTTCTACCTAATAGGGGCCAAATTTGAAACCCATGTTGAGTGTCTAATTGGTTTTATTATACCAGCATCCCTCATCTTGATTAGCTCATCTTTCATTTTGGGAGCTAGGTTAGGGGTTATAGGTCTTTGCCTCTGTCTGAATGGTTTAGCATTAGGCTTCAAAGGTATCTCATGTTGAAAAAGGTCCTCTCAGTAAGATTTAAGGTCATCATAGGACCAAGCAAATACATGCCTAGTTTTTCTAAATAATCTGATTATATATGTTCTGATCTTAGGGGTTAAGATTTTACCCATAAATACTTCCTTTGGAGTCTCTTCATTTCCCAATTTTATCCTTTCTACTTCATCCATTGTGACATTAGTTTTTTTCTTGTCCATTTTTGAATTTTTATTTTTAAACAATCTCTCCATTGCTACAAGGCCTTTTGGAACATTATTGGTTTTATGCTGGATGACTTCTTTTCCAGACAATACTTCTTTCTCATTCTCTATTTCAACATGAGCATTCGAGTCTATTAATTGATCTTCATACTCTTGTTCACATTCCAAAAATTTGATTATATCTCTGTCATCTTCAAAGATTTTCTAGTTGTTGATGTTATCAGGTATAGCAGGCCTAGTTTTAACTTCAACTTGAACTATGTCTTCACAAGGGATTTCATTATTCTTCAATGCCAAATTAGCCATAAAATCTGCAATGATATTTTCTGATCTATCTATCCAATTAATAGAAAAAGCATCAAAGCATTTTATAGAATCTCATACTTCATTTCTATATCTTTTAAGATGAGGTTTCTTAGCAACAAATTTACTTTTAACTTGAGAAATAATAAATTCTGAATCACCAAAGACACTTCAACATTTTATTCCATGCTTACTAGCTATCCTTAAACCAAGAAGCAGAGCTTCATATTCTGCAACATTGTTAGTACATTCAAAATCTAGTAAAAAGGAGTATTTAAATATTTTCTTACCAGGGGAAAAGAAAATGACACCATCTCCATTACCATCCCTACAGCAAGCACCATCAAAATACATTTTCCAAATTGTATTGTTACTTACTTCAGCATGTAACTCAATAGGTTCAGTATTATGCATTTTGACAGAAATTTATCCATATCAGAATGATAGAAATGTGTAACCAAGCTTGGATCAACATCCTCAATCATGTATGGACATCTAGTCTCCATGTCAATTCTTACATCCATGCCATTCACTGGAATAGAATCATAAGAAAGATCTAATTGAATACTACCTCCTACTAAGCCAGACCATTGTCTAGATAGAAGCATTCCATAATGGGCAGGAACTTCAACAATAGTAGTATCCATTTTATAAGACATTTTAGGACATGTAGGAAATTTAAATTCAACATTCTTCATAATTTCTACAATAGGAACATATCTATTATCCATAGCATAACATCTACCAAATTTAGTATCAACATTCATTCCAAATTCTTTCATTACATCATTAGGCATAATATTCACTGCTGCACCAGAATCTATCATACAATTCTTTACCAATCTATTTTTTATCAATAGAGTAAGATAGAAAGGATCAATTTGAATTCCATTTTTGTTTAAAGTAGTTCCTAGATAAATAGGTGGAGGGTCCTTTACTTCTTGGTTAATATCTTCCCTATTACCTACATTAGACAATATTTTCAAAGCTTCATTTTTACATTGAGGTATTTTAACTATTTCAAGCAAAGGAACATATATTTTAACTTGAGATAATGCATTGGACATGAAAGAACATTCATTGGGAAGAGATTTACTAAACAATTTTTCTTTTATTATTGTTGGAAAGTCCTAAGGTTCTACTTGTTTATCTTGAGAAAAGTTTTTGTGCTTCCGCCTCTTTGGATCACTTCCTTGGTTAGGTTTCCCTTGGTCTGAATTCACTATTCTATTCCTTAACTTGTAATTACTTCTTGCTTCTTCCATTGTAGATATTGTGTATGCTTTCTTCTCCTCTTCTGTTAATTCTCTTAATCTTGGAGGACCATCCTTATAATCCCCATATTGGCACACTCTATTTATTTCATCCCTACAGTAGTATTCATCTGATGAGCTATAATCATCATATCCCCATATAGGATCTATGTATAAGTTATTCACTGTGGGTCATTGATCATCATTCTAATTTTCATCCTCTCCCCATCTTTGGGCAACAACACAATGTTCATAAGAATGTGGTAGTCTGAAGGCTTCACACCAAGGATATATTTCCAAAAAATTGTTGTTTTTCCTTAATGGATTAGGAGTATGTAATTCTTTGTTCACTGGTTTCACATCCTTCCATTCTATTCTATAAGGCATATCCTGCAATTTATATCTGTCATTTTTGTATGGTATCCGGTTATTATGGTTGTACTTAAAATTGTCTCTTCCATTACTCACTTGGAGGACTTTCACCATATTCATAAGCTTATCTAATCTATCTTCCTCCTTGTTTTTCTTAGGCTCTATTTTAACCCATGTCTGCAATACAATTTGTATCCATGATCAGTCAAGGAAGTAACTCTTTGCATCTAGCTATTTATCTTCTATAGTTTTTTTATTTATATATTACAATTTTACTTATGTTTCTTAGGTCTTTTAGTGAGTGATATATCATTTGAATTCATATTTATAATAGATATAATTGTCTACCATTGATTTCTTCTTATCTCCTCTCTGATACAGATAAAAGGATAGCAAGGTTGAGGTCAAAAATCAAATAGTTGTAACCAACAAACAGTTTATTGCTACCATATGATCATACACTTACCCTCTATTTACCTATAAGCATGGTGGTGCAATGAAACAAAGATCAAATCTTCTATGCATTACGGGGTGGTGAAATATTTTGGTCTTGACCTTCATGATAATCAATAACAATCAAATTGAGTTGTCGACGGTTCAAATTTCATGACTAATGTACACACAAATTCTGTTAAATTGACTTGGCACCATATAATGATCGTTGCATGTCCTACAAAGTCATTTTGACTAAATCTACACTGAGTCACATCTGATCATCTCAATATTTGATCTAATGATCGAGCGTGATAGCACTATCTCAAGCCGCATGATGTTTAAACATCATGTGATGGTGAAAAGATTACATGTGTCCCAGGCCTGCCAAGATGTATAGGTGGAATGACATGGATACAGATGCCAGTATTTGATTGGTAGGTCAGAGTGACTGGTTTAAAGGGAGGCTCTTAAAGTGGAATAAAGAATGGATTACTTAAATAACATCTTTCATCCCATGCTTTAAATTGATGGCTGAGACTTAATCTGGTGGATACAAATAATTAGCAGATAACCAAGTTATTTGAGGAAGATCTACGATCGTAGCATATGAGATATACGACTCTTCACAATGGAGAGATGACCGGAAATTAACCTCTATGTGATAGCATAGGATGGGACACGTAGTGGCAATAGAAAATGACAAAAGGCCTTAGCAACAATATTAAAATTGATTTACTACATGGCATTTTAAATATTAAACCTTTGAATATACTTAGGTTTTTCTTTATTATTGATTATTCAACTTTGCATACAAAAAACAAAGGTGGCGAATGTGGTTTGATCAAACGGTCCAAATTATCGATGTTGGGATGAATGGTCACATGCAGATGTGATTAAAAGAGGTCACAGAGGAATGATCGACACCATGGTGGCAGATGATAAAAGGTGACAAGTTTAATTCTAGAGACCATGCACAAGAATATCGATATGATCGATATACCTAGAGCTAATGATTAAAAATCATTGATACCAGACAAATTATATGCTAGAAATGATCAATCTATTTTTAGGGTCAACAATACCAATGATATTATCATACTAGGCTGGGTTATTGATATATCGACAATAATATCTTATGCCATGCCGAGATTATGAGTGTGACTATGGATGGATATAAGATTAGAGTGTCATTATAATGCAGACCCATTTATTAATTTATTTTCATAGATATTATAAGGAAGACTTGTTAAAGTATTATGATATCTAATCAATCAATAACTATTATTTAATAAGGATAATTGATTATCCCATCATTGTAATTAAATATTCAGTTATTGATCACTAGGTTAGGTATCTGTTAGGAAGCGTCGTGTTGATCTGAATTGTTTCTGCATCCTTTGAGTTTCATACTTATAGTGATACCAAGATCAACACATAGAGAGAAAAAAGAAGAAGAGAGACTATTAATATATACAGATGGAATAGATGGATAAATAACTGTAAATGTGAACTCTATTGTACTATTTTTCCATAATCAATAAAGATAAGTCCTTTTCTTCATATATGCAATTGTTTCATTAATCATTTTATAATTAGTCCCTCGGATAAACCAATAGAACTTCTTCAAAGTGATAGCTTGATGTGCATGCTTCTTGATTCAGTTCATAGTCTATATTTCAATTGGTTTTCTCATTTTGCATGGTTAAATTTTGTTGATTGAGGCCTCATTCAACTGGTCTATCATCTGAGAAGTATTATCCTTTTAAAATATTTTTGAATTTGTTCTAGGTTGCATGTACATTTCATAAAACCTTTGAAGTGATAATTTTTCTTGCAAAAAAGTCTCTGAGGTTGAACATAGGATTGGAATGATATTGATTATATTGCCCATAGTTGATTAAGGCACTGGTCTCTCTTGTTTATTGGATTATGGTCATAGTTTCATTGTTTAAATTTTTGAGATACTATATTCAGTTCATATCTTAAGTCCATCAAATATTCTTTAAATTCTTACAACATTACATTTGAACACTTTAATAAAACATTACTCTTATTTTTAGGATCTCAATAGTACTTTTCCATACTTTGAGACAAAGGAGTTTGGAACACATATTATATGCTCTAAAAATCCCTAAGGATTTTGAGAGATAATTCTAGGGTATAGGCCTACTAGCCTTGGTTCTGTAGAGCCAAAATTGTATAAGGTTGAAACTTAGATCAGGTTAAAACCTTGTTTGTTGGAAAATCACTTGGGTTTCTTATCATTGGAAAGGAAAAATACATAGGAAATCCAATCTGTTGATTTGAGCACCAACAGGCTCTTTTGGATTAAACAACTGAGTGTCCTCCCTCTTAGTGATTATACCAGATGCCTTCCTATCATTTTCAATAGCTATAGAAATCTTGAGAGCATGTGCCAAAGTACAAGGCTTATGAGATCTGATTTCATAATTTGTCTTTCTATCAAAAGCACCCATATAGATATTAATCAGAAGGGCATCAACAGGATGAACATCCCTTGGAATCCTATTTAGAACCTTGTTGAATCTTTTATTTAACTCAGCCACAGATTCATTCTGATTTTTCTTCATAATTTTCAACTCATGTGAAGCAAAAGAAGTATCATTGTGATTACCAAATTGTTCTATGAATTGATTTACAAATTCATCCCAACTAGATATGAATTTGTCTGGAAAACTTCTCAACCATTATGCTGCATCTTCTATGAGGGATTGAACAAAAAGTTTCATGAATACATCCTCATTGAATTAATCAAATTATTGGATACCATTCTTTAAATTTACACAATGCACCTGAGCTGATTCTGACCCATTCCTTGAAAACTTTGGAATTTCAATACTTAATTCATTTTTTATGTCATTAGGATACCCCTTGTGCCTTAAAAATTTAATTGTCTATATCTTTCAGAAACCATTGGGGATCTATAGTTGTTTCCATTTTGATTGATGGCTCCATGCCTTTGATTCTACTAATTTGCATTCTAGAATCTATGATCATTTATTGGTCCAAAATTTGAGTTGGTATTATAATCTCTTGGACCATAATTTTGATCCCTATTATTCTAATATCTACCATACATCCTTCCATTATCTTGATGTCTACATTCTTCATGCTAGTCAGATATGTTAGGATTCACTCTATTGTTGTGGTTGTGTTGTTCTCCATTGTTCCATTGTCCCCAATGATCTCTTCTTTCCCAATCATTGTTGTTTCTCTCAAGTCTTCCTCTATTGTCCAGTTCAAACAAGGGGTTGGTATGATCATTGTTAAATATGTGCCCATTGTTCTTCCTATGAGGAGGATTGTAAACTCCATTTCTATCATCCTTAGGATCTTCTTTATCTCTTGGTGAACTAATTGTACTTCTCGTTATTCTTATTTTCCTCAGTATCTCTTCTAGTTGTCTTTTAAGAGCCATGACCATTTCTTCATCTTTTGATCCTGCATCAACCATCTCACAAAATACAGCATCCCATTTGTTAATTATTTTCTCTCTTTTAGTCATTTCATGATTTATATCATGTTGAGACTCATGTCCTCCTCTATTACCTTGGAAAAAAGGATTACAATTTTCATCATTGTTCTCATGGCTATGATAACTTGAATTAGGGAATTGTTCACAAGCATACTCTTGATCATCCTTATTAGGGTTTAACATATGTGGTACATACAGAATCTTTACACTTGAAGTCCTTCCTTTCCTTAGGCTTAAGTCTAATTCAAGTTGATCTAGATGCAAGCATCTTCTACCCCACATGAGATAGTTAATAACAAAATTATATGACCAATTTTATTGCCACTTTAAATTTGTAGAGTCACCAACCTCTTCTTAGAAGGAAATACTTTATGATCTTCTGGATTCTTTTCTCCCATCAGAGCCTAACCTCTATTACCAAAAATTATGAAAAACTGTCCTTTAATGATAAATCCCCACTAGAGTCACCAATCTATTGGTACTCAAATAAATAGATTGGATTTCCTATATATTTTTCCAATCCAATGATGAGAAACCCAAGCGATTTTCCAAATGACAAGGTTTCAACCTAATTCAAGTGTCAACCTTCTACAATTTTGGCTATGTAGAAACAAGGTTGGTGGGCCTATACCCTAAATTTGTCTTCCAAAACTTAATGGATTTTTAGAGAAGATAATATGTAATTCAAACTTCTTTATCCCAGAGTATGGAAAAGTACTACTGAGATCCTTAAAATAGGAGCAATGAACTATCAAGTGTTAAATGTAATGTTGTGAATATTTAAAGAATGTTGATGGATACAAGATATGAACTGAATAGAGAAGATGGATATAGTATCTCAAAACTATAAACAATGAACTAGTGACCATAATCCAATAAGAAAGAAAGACCAATGCCTTAAACAACCATGGTCAATAGAGTCACTATCATTCCAATCTTATGTTCAACCTTAGAGATAGTTTTACAAGAAAACTTATCACTTCAAAGGTGTTATGAAATGTACATGCAGCCTAGAACAAATTCAGATATTTCAACGGGGTATGACTTCTCAAATGACAGACCAATTGATTGAGGCCTCAATCAATAGAATTTAACCATGAAAAATGATAAAACCAATTGATGTCAAAGACTATGAATCAAATCAGGAAGCATGTACATCAAACTATCACTTTGAAGAAGTTCTATTGATTTATCCGAGGGACTAATTGTAAAATGATAATGAAACAATTGCACATATGAAGAAAAAGGACTTATCTTTATTATTTTGAAAAATGATACAATTGAGTTCAAGTTTGTAGTTATTGATCCATCTATCCCATCTAACTATAATAATAGTAAGTATTTTTTTCCCCTTTGTGTTGATCTTGGTATCCTTATAAATATGAAATCAAAAGGATGCAGACAAGCTTCAAATCAACACGACGATTCCAAACAAATACCTAACCTAAGATCAATAAATGAAAACCAACTATTACAATAATACAATGTTTGATTATCCTTGCTTGATAACAAATGCTAACTGATTAGATCTTATAGTAACAACTCAATAATCTCTTCATAGTATGTCTGAGTCGATGACTTAAATAATGGATTTGCATCATGATAGTAATCTGACCATACATTCATCCATAGTCTATCTCATGATCTTGTTGACCCCATATATATCTGCATATGATAATGAATATATTCTATGGTGCATAGTCTCTTGAATCATGTTTGTCACCTTTTATCGACCACCACCATGGCTTTGGTCATTCCTCTACAATCCCTCTTCATCACATCTGCATGTGATCACTCTTCACGATGTCAAAAATTTTGAACCGTCCAATCGTTTGTGTTTGCCAACTTTATTTTCTACATGCAAAGTCAAATAATCAACAATAAAACAAACCCTAAGTGAAATAAAAGGCTTTAATACCACCTAAGAAATCAATTTTAATATTATCACCAAGGCTTTTTGTAATTTTTCCATCACCGTCATGTGTCAAGTCCTTCGCTATCATGCAATGGCTAAACTTCATTCACTTTTCCATTATGCCATCACGCTGATCCATAGATCTTTCATCCTATGGTCATAAATCTTCTTTAAATGCCTCAGTCATTTTATAATTACTTTTACCCACTCGATTAAGTCCCAGTCGTTGATTTAAAGCATGGGATAAAAGATGTCTTTTAAGTAATATGTCTTTTACTTCACTTTATGTGCTTCTATGTAAACCATTCATTCTTGTTATGCCAACCAGATACCAACACTTGTATCCCCATTGTCCCACCTATATATCTTGGCAGGCCCAGGACACCTGTCACTCTTTTCACCATCGTGTGATTTTTAAATAGGGTGCAATTTGCAATAATGCCATCATGCTCATCCATTGGATCAGATCTTATTCTGATCGGATATGAATCAATTTGACTTTAGTCAAGCAGATTCCATATGACATGCAACGATCATTTTGTGGTGCCATGTTAATTAAAATAATTTGTGTGTTCTTCGACCGTGAATTTTCAAAAGTCAAAAGTTATATTCGACTGCTTTGATTATCATGGGGTCGAGACTAGTATGCTTCACCACCACACAAGGGATACAAGATCACTAACTTATTCATTCCACCATCATTCTATAGGTAGATAGAGGGTAAGTTTACTATCATATGATTGCACAAACTGTATGTTGATTACAACCATTGTATTTTGACTTTGACATTGCTAGCTTTTTATCTGCACCAAAGAGGAGATAAGAAGAAATTAATGGTAGACAAGAATAACTATTAGAGACATAGATTCAAATGATATAGTATTAATAAAAGACATTAGAAATATAAGTAAGAAGCATAATGTATAAACCAGAAGGCTATAGAAGATAAATAAACAAGTGCAAAGAGATACTTCCCTGATCGATTATGAATATAAATTAATCTGCAAATATGAGTTCCACCAAGATCCTCCTACATGACCCTTACAAACTCCAAAGTATCAGACACCAACCATATTCCTGCACCCTCAAACTTTCACAGTGACACTCTAGCCTAATTGATCAGTTTAGACTAGGGCCTAATGGAATGGTTTGAGGATGGGCATATAGACTTGAGGAAGACACTTGGTGGTCTTCTATAGACTTTAAATGGTCATAAAAATTCAACAACTTGGACCGATAACACACTTCAACTATTTTTGCATGCAATCTTGCTCTTCACTAGCTAAATACATGACTGATATTTAGCCTAAGGCATCACCATAGAAGCACCCGATGAACTGCCACACACTTGATCCTTTGAAGTATTAATATACATTGTCTTAACTTGTATTTCACCAAGGGGCATCACATTCCATTGGTGAAAACACAAGTTAGGGTCAGATCTTCATTGCAAACCCCAATTGTGAGGGTTTTAGACCTATGGTAATAAAAAACACTCTAACTTGCACAAATAAATACCAAATTATCTCAAACCAAATGTAATAGAAATTAGATTCATTACAAAACACTGCAATGTCAATTTATCAGAAGGTTCAATCTGTACACGACTGTACAATGAAGTACATAGAAAACTATGGTTTTTTAATTAAATTTTTCTTCAAAATGTGTCATGTCTGAGTCTCTTGATCTGACAGGATTCTTAAAACTTAAATACATCCCCTCAACTGATCCAACCATTTCAAATATAGTTGTGACCGTTGGGATCTGAGTTGCAACATTTTGAGCAACTTTTTGAAAAGTTGCTTGAGCTACATTTTCAAAATTGACAACATTTTGTCAAGTGCAAGCAACAATGTGATTAATGCATCCCACCAAGTTGGGAATGACCCAAAACACTTATTAATGATTCAAAATGTCTTAAAAAGACCTTAGAAACCCCTCTACAACCTATAAGACATGATTCATTAAAAACTCCTAAAGCATGTCCAGTGAACTAAGGAAACTTCTAATTTATAAATGCACCAGAAGATCCTTGTCCACACAAAATAGACTAAACATACACATACTAGGATGGTTCCAAGACTCATCCCTTATTAAAATTTAAAACAAAACATTAAAATGAAATAGAAGGCTTAGGTTCCTTGCACCATGCTACCCAAGAGAGAGAAACTCATGTCCCATTGAGTTAGATAGAAAAAAAGATGAATCCACCTTTCTCAATGGCCTCCTTAGTCATCCAAGTAGCATCCTCCAATGACTTATCATTCCATGGAACTAGGTATTCATAGTATGTCTTCCTTCTAGTTTTTTAGACACCCTTATTTCCAAAATACAGTCAATTTCCAAAGGAGTAGACTTAGGAAGATCTTTCAACAACTCTTCCTGATGATAACTTGACTCACATGCAATAGACACATCATTTACAGTACCCTTGTAAGAATATATATCAATGACATTAAAAATAGGTGATAAATAAATATGGGGAGGTAAATCACTTTGATAAGCATTTGAACCACATTTCTTACGGATCTTGTATGGTCCAATTTTCTTCACCATCAACTTAGTGTATCTTTCCTTAGGAATCCTTTCCTTCCTAAAGTGGACCATGACCAAGTCACCAATCTGAAAATTTAACTCCCTTCTCTTCTTATCAGAATGTTATTTATATTTGATAGAGGTATGATGTAGTCTTCACTGAACTTGCTCATTAATATCTTTCATCACGATCACAAAATCTTCTACAAGAGCACTAGGATTCTCCATATCACTAACATCCATCAATTCCAAGACACCTCTTGAGTGCACACCATAAAAAGATATGAAAAGGATTTATCCTTGTACTTCTTTTAACAGATTCATTGTAGGATAATTCAGCCTATGCTAGAATGGAATCCCAACTTGAACCATGGTCTTTGGTAAGACATCTCAAAAAGTTTCCAAGTGGCCTATTAATGACCTCAGTTTGTCCATTAGATTGAGGGTGATATGTTGATGACAAACAAACATTTGTTCCCAACTTCTTCCACAGGGTCCTCCAAAAGTGACCAAGGAACTTAGGGTCTCTATCTGATATTATGGACAATGGAAAACCATGTAATTTGACAACTTCCTTGAAAAAAACACTGCAATATGAGAGACATCATGTGTGGTTCTACATATGATAAAGTGAGCCATTTTGGAGAATCTATCCACAACCACAAAAACATTGTCATGACCAGCCTTTGTCTTGGTAAGTCCAAGGACAAATTCCATGCTAATAGAATCCCAAGGTTTTGATGGAATAGGAAGTGGATTATAAATCCCTGCATTAGAAGTATGGCCTTTAGATCTTTGACAAACCAAACAAGTCTCAACAAACCTTATAACATCAGTCTGTAACCATGGCCAAAAGTAGAATCTCCTAACCAATTCCAATGTTTTATCCACCCCAAAATGCTCCACAAGACTACCACAATGCTTCTCTTTGACAATATTTTCCCTCATAAAACTTTTAGGGACACAAATTAACCCTCATTTACACAAAAGACCATCTTGGACCAGAAATTCAAAAAACTCAGTGTGATACCTTTCGTTCATGTCTATGCAAACCTTATAAACTTCCTTTAATTATTCATCATCTGCATACATATCCTTTATAGCTAAGACCCCTGCACTTTCAAATTTCATATTTTGAACTGTTAGATTCCTCCTACTTAAAGCATTATCAACCTTATTAACAATGCCCTTTTTATGCTTAATAGTGAAAGTATAGGATTGCAAAAATTTCATCCACTTAACATGTCTATGATGAAGCTTATCTTTCCTATTAAAAAAAGTAAGTGTTCGATTATCTGTGAAAATAATAAATTCTTGAGACAACAAGTAGTGGTGTCAATTTCTAAAATATTGAACCAGAGCATACATTTCAAGGTCATAGGTGGAGTACTTTTGTTTGGCTTCATTCAGTTGTTCACTAAAGAAAGAAACTAGACTTCCATATTAAATAAGGAAACCCCCTATATCCTTTTTACTTGCATCACATTCCACCACAAAAACCTTATGAAAATCAGGTAAGACAAGGATTGGTTGTTCTACAATTTTATTCTTTAGGACTTCAAAGGAATAATTATGGTGTAGAGTGTACAACAAGAAGTGTAGACTGAGTCCTACCCTCTCCCTTCAATTTGTATAGTGTTCCCAACTTCTTCAATCCTTCAATAGGATATTTGGACTTCTCTTACACAACACAAATCATTGAATCCCTTCTGCACAAGGTGATTCCCTTCTAACTTGTTCTACTCCGAGTCTTCAAGTTCCTAGAGACAATCTCTCCAAACTAGCCCCAACATGGACTATTGGTTGAACCCAATCTTATAATCTTCCTGAGGGTTATAACCCTTACAAAATTCTCCTAAGGATTGACTTGCACAATCACTTAGCCTTTCCAAACCCTTAACATGAAAACCTCAAAATTTGACCTTAATCCTACTAGGTCTCTAAACAGAGTTTCTTCTTCCAAATTGGGCAGTGAACATGGTACCAATCTAGTTTAATATTGGTTTTAGGATCCCCAAACATGACCCTTAAAACCCACAAAGCAATAGACACCAACCCTACTCCAGCACTCTCAAACTGTCACAGTGACACTCTAGCCTAATTAATCAATTTAGACTAGGGTATGATGGAATGGCTCAAGAATGGGCACATAAAATTTATGAAGTCATTTGGTGGTCTTCTATAGACTTAAAATGGTTGGAAAACTTCACCAACTTGGACCCATAACACCTTTCATTTTTTGTTGCATGCAATCTTGCTCTACATTGGCTAAATACATGGTAGATATTTATCCTAGGGCATCAACATAGAAGCACCTGATGAAATCAGACACCTCTGAGCCTTTGCAATATTAAATTAAATTTCCTTAAATTTTATTTCACCAAGGGGCATCAAATTCCACTAGTGAAAATATAAGTTAGGGCCACATCTTCATCACAAATCCCAATTACTGAGGGTTTTAGACTTGCAGCAACAAAAACCTCTCTAATTTTCACAAATCAAAACCAAATTAACTCAAACCAATGGAAACAAAAATTAGATTCATCCCAAAAAAATTCAATGTCAATCGATCCCAAGTTTCAATCCATACACGTATGTACAATGAATAAATGCTCATAAAATTATGGTTTTTTCATTAGAATTTGCTTCAAAATGTGTCATGTCTCAATCTCTCAATCTGATAGGATTAATACATCATAAATTACTCTCATCAACTGATCCAACCAATTAAAATATGGTTGTGACCATGGAATAAGATTTGCAACATTTCGAGCAACTTTTTTGAAAAGTTGCTTAAGCAACATTTTCAATATTGACAATATTTTGTTAATTTCTAAGAAAAATGATATTATTGCATCCCACCAATTGGGAAATGACTCTAAACACCTAGGAATGATGAAACACATCCAAATAAGGCCCAAGGAAGCCCTATATAACCTATAAGACAAAATTCATAAAAACACCTAAAGAAGCAGTCCACTGAACTAAGGAATCCTCTGGTTTATAGATGTACCAAAAGATCCTTGTCCACACAAGATGGACCAAAAAAAAACAACTAGGATGGTTCCAAGACTCATCCCTTATTAAAATTGAAAAAAAAAAGAGCAAGAAAATGAAACAGAATACTTAGGTGCCCTGCACCATGCTACCCATGATAGAAAAACTCAAGTCTAATTTAGTTGGATAGCTGAAAAAGTGAATCCAGCCTTCTCAATAGCCTCCTTGGTCATTCAAGTAGCACCAATTATTCATAGTATGTCTTCCTTCTAGTTTGTTTAGACACCCTTATTTCCAAAATACAGTCAATCTCCAAAGGAGCAAACTTAGGAAAATCCTTCAATAGCTCCTCTTGCTGAGAGCTTGACCCACCTACAACAAACACATCATCTACAACACCCTTGTAAGCATAGAGGTCAGCAACATTAAAAATAGGTGATAAATTAATATGGGGAGGTAAATCAATTTGATAAGCATTTGAACCACATTTCTTAGGGATCTTGTATGGTCCAATTTTATTCACCATCAACTTAGTGTATCTTTCCTTAGGCATCCATTCCTTTCTCAAGTGGACTATGACCAATTCACCAATCTTAAAATGTAACTTCCTTCTCTTCTTATAAGTATGTTCTTTATATTTGACAGAGGTATACTGTAGTCTTGACTGAACTTGCTCATGAATATCTTTCATCATTGTCACAAAATCTTCTGCAAGATCAGTAGGATTTTCTATATCACTAACATCCCTCAATTTCAAGACACCTCTTGGGTGCACACCATAAACAATTTGAAAAGTATTTCTCCTTGTACTTTTGTTAACAGAGTCATTATAGGAAAATTCATCCTGTGCAAGAATGGAGTCCAAACTTGAACCATGGTCTTGGGTAAGACATCTCAACAAGTTTCCAAGTGACCTATTAATCACTTTAGTTTGTCCATCATATTGAGGGTGATATGTTGATGACAAGAAAACATTTGTACCCAACTTATTCCATAGGGTCCTCCAAAAGTGACCAAGGAACTTAGGGTCTCTATCTGAGATGATAGGCATTGGTAGACCATGTAATCTGAAAACTTACTTGAAAAACAACCCTGAAATATGAGAGGCATCATGTGTGGTTCTACATGGGATAAATTGAGCCATTTTGGAGAATCTATCCACAACAACATAAACACTGTCATGACCAACCTTTGTCTTGGGAAGTCCAAGGAAAAATTCCATGCTAATAGAATCGCAAGGTTTTGATGGAATAGGAAGTGGATTATAAAGCCCTGAATTAGAAGTATGGCCTTTAGATCTTTGACAAACCAAACAAGTCTCAACAAACCTCCTAACATCAGTTTGCAACCATGGCCAAAAATTAAATTTTATGACCAATTCCAATATTTTATCCACCCTAAAATGCCTTGAAAGACCACAAAAATGCTTCTCCTTTACAATATTTTCCCTCATAGAACTTTTGGGGACACAAAGTAACCCTCCTTTAAACAATAGACCATCTTGGATCATAAATTCAGAAAATTCACTATCATATCTTTCAGACATGCCTACACAAACCTTATAAACTTCCTTGAAGTCTTCATCATCTACATACATAGCTTTCATAGCTGAGATCCCTGCACTTTCTAACTGCATAGCTTGGACTGTTAGATTCCTCCTACTTGAGGCATCAGCAACCTTATTAGTAATACCCTTTTTATGTTTAATAGTGAAAGTATAGGATTGAAAAAATTCTATCCACTTAACATGTCTATGATGAAGCTTCACTTGCCTATAAAAGAAACATAAGTCTTGATTATCTATGAAGACAATAAATTCTTGAGACAACAAGTAGTGATGTCATTTCCTCAAATATTGAACCATAGCATACATTTCAAGGTCATATGCGGATTACTTTTGTTTGGCTTCATTCAATTTTTCACTGAAGAAAGCAACTGGCCTTCCATCTTGACTAAGGACACCCCCTATAGCCTTGTTACCCTCGTCATATTCTACCACAAAAACCTTATGAAAATCAGGTAAGACAAGGACTGGTTGTTAAGAAATTTTATTCTTTATAACTTCAAAAGAGTCATTTTCTTCATTAGTCCACACAAAGACAGATTTCCCACCACCTTTTATTGTATTGGTTATAGGAGCACAAACACCACTAAAATTTCTGATAAATTTCCTATAAAAATTGCATAAACCATGAGAAAATTTTTACCTCTGATGCTAAAGTAGGTGGTGGATAAATTAGGATAGTTTCTACCTTTGTCGGATCCATTTTCAAACTACCTTTGGATATCACAAATCTCAAAAACACTAGTTCTTCCTACAAGAATGAACACTTATCAATGTTTATCTTCAAACTTTCTTCATGGAGTTTCTTAAGGACCAAACCAAGATGATGGAGATGCTCTTCCATGCTGCTGCTAAAAATCAGTATGTCATCCAAGTAGACAAACAAATTTGTGAATAAAAGGCTTCAAGACCTCATTCATCAAGCGCATAAAGTTTCTTAGGGCATTGGATAAGCCAAAAGTCATGACTACCCATTCAACCAAGCCCTCATTAGTCTTAAATGTAGACATGCATTCACCTCCCTCTCTAATCCTTATCTGGTGATAACCAATTTTTAAATCAATTTTGGAATAGTACTTATCCCCTCCTAAGAAATCCATAAGGTCCTCCCTTCTTGTCATTGGGAACCAGTATCTAATGGTGAACCTATTGATGGCACTGGAGTTAGTGCACAATCTCCAAGTGCCCTCCTTTTTAGGTGCAAGTACTATAGGTACAGAACATGGACTTATACTTTTTTCTTATGAATCCTTTCTCCAATAGACCTTGTATTTGTCTATCCACTTCTGCATTTTATTCTGGTGTAAGCTTATAGTCAGCCTTGTTAGGTGAGGTATCCCCTGGTATTAATTCAATGCGATGACTTATTTCCCTCTTGGGTGGCAGAGATTCATTACTATCGTCTAGAATAATACCCTTGTATTTGTCTAACAAGTCTGCTACCTCTTTAGGATCAAAATTCCTTAGGATCTATTTACATGGTTTCTCTCTTCTTTGGATACTCTCCTTAGGCTTGACTACAATATAAATGCATGGTACCTTATTCTCTTTAAGGACTTTTATGAATTATTTCTCTCCTACCATCATTACACTACTAGTAAAGACCTTATCCTTGGTTTCATCTAATAAAGGTGTCATTGTGAAACTCTCCCCACCCTTGGTCAAAGTTAACACATTAGTCTTACCATCATGTTGTTCATTGGTATCCTATTGCCAAGGTCTCCCTAAAAGGAGATGGAAAGCATCCATGGATACTATATCACACATCACCTTATCTTTGTACTCCCCTATTTGAAAATCAACCCAACATTTCTCATTGATTAAAGTATGTTGTTCTTTAATCAACCAAGAAACCTTATAAGGAGTGGGGTGTGGTATTCTTTTCAAACCAAAAGTATTTACCATTTCAATTCAACCCAAATTCTCAGTTGAGCCAGAGTCTATAATTACCTTGCATACCTTTCCCTTCACTTTTCATGTAGTCTTGAAGATAGAATTTCTTTGAGGACGCTCCTTGTTGATTGACATCAAAAGAGAACTATTGAACATCAGACGTTCTCCACTCTTTGGATTAGCATGATTGGAAGAAGTTGTAGTATGGTATGATTTGGTGCTTTGAAAATCCTCTTCATGGGTCAATTATACCCTCCTTTCTCCATTATTTTTTGTACAATCCTTCTCTAGACACCTAAATGATTGGTGACCTACTTGGTTGAAAGAAAAACATCTCCAAGTGAATACATTATATCCCCTTCCTCAAAATCTTCCTCTTCTATTTAACCTTTTACCTCTAAAGGTAACCCTTCTGCTTGATTCAATCTTTGAAATCTCATTGCTAGACTCTCCTTTATTTCTAGGGAAGGATCCTCTATTATTCAACCTACCTCTTCCTCTAAAGGTATTTCCTCTTCCTCTATTTCTTTGTTCCCCTCTTCTCTTTTGCTTCTCTTCAATATTTAGAGAAATATGAAAACACTTATGCACAGACTCCAATGTAACCAATGTAAGCTCATCTTGTATGCTATATTTAAGACCATTTATATACCTAGCAAGTTTATTCTTTTCACTTTCATACATCTTTTCCTTAAGAGTTAAATTATGAAATTCTTGGGTATAAGCACTTATATCTAGGTCCTTTTGTTTTAAGTTCTACAACTTTTTATGTAGAATTACCTCATCATCATCAAGGACAAATTGCTTCTTGATATCAGTCACCATCCTCTTCCATGTGGTGATGGGTTTTTTGTCTTCTTCAACCCTCTCATTTTGGAGGAAGTTACACCAACTCAAAGCTGGTCCCTTCAATCTAGATTTTTCTATCTTTACCCTCTGATTTGCAGGTATATCTTCACATTAAAAATGACTATCAAGAGCCTCTAGCCAATACATGAATTCATCAGGGTCTAACTTACCATGAAACATAGGTATAGCCCCTTTATCCTTCTTTCCTACTCTTTCTAGGGCTGCAAGTATGGCCCTTTGGTCTCCAGACACATTGCCTTATTCAGGATGTATCTCATCCTCCTCCTCTTCTCCCTCTGAATCTTCATTCTCTCCTCTACATAATTTTCCTTTTAGCATTTCAAGTTCCCTTTTCATGGTTCTATTCTCTTCTCTGACTACTCTACTTTCAGCCATCTGCTCCTTTACTATCTTGGCTAATTCCACATTTGTGATCCTCAAAGGGACTTCCCTATCTCCCTCATCTCCCTCAGACATGATGTCTTCTTCTTTGCTTCCCAAATAGAGTCTTGGTGGCTCTAATACCACTTAGTGTAGAGTGCACAACAAGAAGTATAGAACCATTCCTACCCTCTCCCTTAAAGTTGGATAGTGTTCCCAACTTCTGCAATCCTTCAATAGGATATTTGAACTTTTCTTACACAACACAAATCTTTGAATCCCTTCTACATCTACTCTAAGTCTTCAAGTTCCTAGAGACAATCTCTCCAAACTAGACCCAAAATGGACTATTCATTCAACCCAATTTCAGACTCTTCCTGAGGGTCATAACTCTTAAAAAATACTCCTAAGATTGACTTCCACAATCACTTAGCCTTTCCAAACTCTTAACATTAAAATCTCAGAATTTGACCTTAATCCTACTAGGTCTCTAAATAGAGTTTCTTCTTCCAAATTTGGAAGTGAACATGGTACCAAGCCTATTCAATATTGGTTTTAGGATCCCCCAACATGACCCTTACAAACCCCAAAGCAACAGACACCAATCCTACTCCAGCACTCTCAAACTATCACAGTGACACTCTAGCCTAATTGATCAATTTAGACTAGGGTCTGATGGAATGGCTCAAGAATGGGCCCATAAACTTGATTAAGTAATTTTTTGGTCTTATATAGACTTAAAATGGTCATAAAACTTCACCAACTTGGACCCATAACACCTTTCAATTGCTATTGTATGCAATCTTGCTCTGCAGTGGCTAAATACATGGCAGATATTTAACCTAGGGCATCAACATAGAAGCACCCAATGAACCCCCACACCTTTGAGCCTTTGAAATATTAAATTAAATTTCCTTAACTTTTATTTCACCAAGTTTAATCAAATTCCACTAGTGAAAATACAAGTTAGGGCCACATCTTCATCACAAACCCCAATTACTAAGGGTTTCAGACCCGGAGCAACAAAAACCTCTCTAACTTGCACAAATAAAAACCACATTAAATAAAACCAAATGCAAAATAAATTAGAATCATCCCAAAATACTTTAGTGTTAATTGATCCCAAGGTTCAATCTGTACACATTCGTATAATGAAGAAATGCTCAAAAAACTATGGTTTTTTTATTAACATTTGCTTCAAAATGTGTCATGTCTCAATCTCTCAATATGAAATGATTCTTACATCATAAATACCTCTCCTCAACTGATCCAACCAATTCAAATATGGTTGTGACCATTGGAATCAGAGTTGTAACATTTTGAGCAACTTTTTGAAAAGTTGTGTGACCAACTTTTTCAATAGTGACAACATTTTGTCAATTTCTAACAACATTGATATTATTTCATCACACCAAGTTGGAAATGATTCTAAACACATAGGAATGATAAAAAAAATCCAAATAAGGCCCAAGGAAGCCCTTTTCAACCTACAAGATAGAATTTAGAAAAACACCTAAAGAAGCAATCCAGTGAACTAAGGAATCCTCTAGTTTATAGATGCACCAGAAGATCCTTGTCCAGACAAGATGGACCAAACACACACAACTCAGATGGTTCCAAGGCTCATCCCTTATTACAATTGAAAAAAATGAAAGAAAATGAAATAGAATACTTAGGTTCCCTGCACAACATTAGCTTCTCTAGTCCACACAAAGATACATTTCCTACCACCTTTGATTGTGTTGATTATAGGAGAACAAACACCACTAAAATTTATTATAAATTTCCTATAAAAACTGCATAAACAATGATAACTTTTTACCTTTGATGCTGAAGTAGGTGGTGGCCAATTAAGGATGGCTTCTACCTTTGTTGGATCCATTTTCAAACTTTCTTTGGATATCACAAATCCTAAAAACACTAGTTCTCCCTACAAAAATGAACACTTATAAAGATTGATCTTTAAACTTTCTTCATGGAGTTTCTTAAGGACCAAATCAATATGATGGAGATGCTCTTCCCTACTTCCGCTAAAAATTAGTAAGTCATCTGAATAAACCACAACAAACTTGTGAGGAAAAGGATTCAAAACTTTGTTCATCAAGCGCATAAATGTTCTTGGGGCATTGGATAAGCCAAAAGGCATGACTACCCACTCAAATAATCCCTCATTAGTGTTAAATGCTGACTTCCATTCATCCCCCTCTCTGGTCCTTATATGATGGTAACCACTTTTTAGATCAATTTTGGAGTAGTACTTAGCCCCTCCTAAGAAATCCATAAGGTCCTCAATTCTTGGCATTGGGAACCTACATCTAATAGTGAGCCTATTGATGTCCTTGGAGTTATTGCACAATCTCCAAGTGCCCTCCTTTTTAGGTGAAATTACTACAGGTACAGAAAAGGGACTTATGCTCTTCCTAATGAACTCTTTCTCCAAAATACTTTGTGTTTGTCTAGCCACTTCTGCATTTTTTTCTGGTGTGATTTCATAAGAAGCCTTGTTAGGTAAGCTAACCCCTGGTATCAAGTCAATACAATGATTTATTTTCCACTTAGTTGGTAGAGATTCATTACTATTGTCTTCTATGGTGCCCTTGTACTTATCCAATAAGTCAACTACATCTTTTGGTCCAACACTCCTTAGGGTCTCCTGACATGGTTTATCTTTTCTTTGGAAATTCTCCTTAGTTTTGAATACAATAGCAAAGCATGTCATCTTTTCTTCCTTAAGTACTTTTAGAAATTCCTTTTCTCCTACCATCATGACACTACTAGTTAAGGCTTTCTCGTTAGGCTCTTCTAGCAAAGGTGTCATTGTGTAGTTTTCAGCACCCTTAGTTAAAGTGAACATATTATTTTTTCCGTCATGTTGAGCATTGGTGTCATATTTCCAAGGCCTCCCTAAAAGGAGATGGAAAGCATCCATGGCTACTATATCACACATCGCCTTATCCTTGTATTCCCCAATTTTAAAATCAACCCAACATTGCTAATTGATTAAAGTTTGTTTTTCTTTACTTAACCAAGAAACTTTTTAAGGAGTGAGGTGTGGTATTCTTTCAATCCTAGTTTATTCACCATTTAGATTGAAGCCAAATTCTCAGTTGAGCCAAAGTCTACTGTTGCCTTGAATACCTTGCCCTTGACTTTGCATGTAGTCTTGAAGATAGACTTTCTTTGAGGAGGCTCCTTGCTAATTGGCATCAAAAGAGACCTATTGAACATAAGGAACTCTCCACTCTCTCGATCAGCATGCTTAGAAGAAGTGGTGATATGGTAGGATGTAGTTCTTTTAAAATCCTCTTCATGAGTTAACTTCACTCTTCTTTCTCCATGACTATTTGCAGTAGCCTTCTATCGACACCTAAATGATTGGTGACCTACTTGGTTAAAATAAAAATATCTCCCAATGAGTACATTAGATCCCCTTCCCCCAAATCTTCCTCTGATGTTTGATCTCTTTCCTCTAAAGGTACCCCTACTACTTGATTCATTCTTTGCAATTTGACTTCTAGTCTCTTCTTGATTTTTAGGAAAGGATCCTCTATTTTTGAACCTACCTCTTCCTCTAAAAGCATTGCCTCTTCCTCTATTATTATGTTCCCCTTTTCTCTTTTGTTTCTCTTCAATCTTAAGGGCAATCTGAAAACACTTATGTACAGACTCTAATGTGACCAATGTAATTTCATCTTGTATGTTTTACATAAGACCATTTATATACCTAGAAAGTTTCTTCTTTTCACTTTCATACATCTTTGCCTTAAGAGTTAAATTATTAAATTCTTGGGTATAAGAACTTACATCTAGGTATTTTTGTTTTAGATTTTGTAGCTTCTTGTGGAGAATTACCTCATATTCCTTAGGGGAAAACTACTTTTTGATTTTAGTCATCATCCTCTTCCATGTGGTGATGGATTTCTTGCCTTCTTCAGTCCTCTCATTTTGGAGGAAGTTCCACCAACTCAAAGCTAGTCCTTTCAATATGGCTTTTTCTATCTTTACCCTATGATTTGAAGGTATATCTTCATATTCAAAATGACTCTCAAGAGCCTTTATCTAATCCATGCATTCATCAAGATCCAACTTACCATAGAACATAGGTAGATCCACTCTATCCTTATTTCCTACTCTTTTTAGCGCTGTAAGGATGGCCCTCTAGTCTTTAGGCACATAGCCTTGTTCAGGATGTCTCTCATCCTCCTATTCTTCTTCTTCTTCTTCTTACTCTTCTTTCTCTCCTTTATATACTTTTCCTTTTAGTTTCTCTAGTTCCCTCTTCAAGGTTCTATTTTTTTCTCTAACTACTCTTCTCTCAGCCATCTGCTCCTTTACTATCTTGGCTAGTTCCACATTAGTTGTCCTCAAAGGTATTTCCCTATTTCCCTCATCTCCTTTGGAAATTATTTCTTCTCCTTTTTTTCCCAAATAGAGTCAGTGGAAAATAAATAAAGAGACTATAAAATGCAAAAAAGCTACTTTTGAACAATGGGGATCCCTTGCAGATGAACACATGGAAAATGACATACTATCTTGGCTCTTTAATGATCATGAAGACAAGCCTTTGGACATTCCTAAGGATAAGTATGTCAAGGCCACTCCCATTATCAATAGTATGGGATATCATGGAATGATCCTTGGAGAAAATGAAGATGTAAGAAATATGCTCATCAAAGTAACTAGCTACCCTTGAGGCTGAGGATTGGGCTCCCTAAAAATGAAGGAAACCTTTACTAAGGACTACTATTTAGCTGAGACTAATTTGGACACTAAGGAGGAATTATATGAAATCCCTTTTTGATACATATAATATGATCTCATCGAATCTAACCATGTCCTAGCCATCGCTGTGGTAGACCTTTCATCCCCTACCCTTCCTCTTAAACACCCCAAGCTTATCAATTGGGACCAAAAAGATTCACCACTAGCTTTGGAAATATGTAATTTAGATTGAGCTAGTACTTTCACTTTTAGGACTTAACAATATCCAAGACTACGAGCATGATATAAGCTAAAAATATTAAGCCTACTTTGATAGCCAAGTCAACTCTCTTAGTCACAAAAAATGAAAATAAAAATAAAAAATAAAATAAGACACCCTCTAGTGAAAACCTCTCTAAGGCATCTTTGGGTGAAGAAAAAGAAAAAAATAAAGGATGAATCTTCTAGTGAAAACCTCTCTAAGGCGCTAAAAGAGGGAGAAGTTTACTTGCCTCTTATGACATTTCCACCAGAGAAATCTTATATCTTGATCGAGGATACAATAGAAATCAACCTTGAATCTAAAGATAATCCTAAGATCACCTATATTGTTGCATCACTCAACAAGAAAGAAATGAAATTTGTGACTGAGTTTCTCTACAAGGAACAAATAATTTTTTCATGAAATTACAAAGATATGCCTGGCCTCGATCCAGATCTTGTAGTACATCTTGCAATGGACCCAAAAATTAAACTTGTTGAACAAAATTTTCATAAGATGCATCCACAAGGGGCCTTAGTAGTTAAAGAAGAATTGATAAAGATTCTTGAAGATGAGATCATCCGACCCATAGATTACCATGAATGGGTTTCTAATATTTTACCATTGGAAAAACCTGATAAAATCATATAGATTTGTAATGATTTTAGAGATCTCAACTTGGCATGTCCTAAAGACAAATTTTTGCTTCCCAACATTGATATGCATGCAGGAGCACCCATGGGTTGGTAAATTCAGTCCTATGAAATTTTTTTGTGTGAAGCCCTATGAGTCATATTGTATATTTCATAAGGTCATGTTGAGCATAGTGTGTGGGTACAATAGGGATTAGGGTCTAGTTAAGTCTTAAGTCCTTAGAAAGTTGCAATTAGGGGCTAAAATGTTGTAAAGCCTCCTAATTAGTTACTATAGATGATGATGTCATCATGATTTCATTAGGGCTTGGAGATATTTATAATCATGTTTGAACCAAGATAGAAGTCTAGGATGAGGTTAGATTAGTTTTGAATCTCATTTGCATTAAGTTGTGAAAAAGTGCAAAAAGATGTAAAAAAGTTGCTCAGTAACTTTTGCAACATTTAAAAGTTGCTCTGACAATATTGTCCAAATCTTGCAACTCGATGAAGGAGTGCCCTAAGTGGAAATAAAAATCATAATTTTCCTATTTAAGACAAGATATGACCTAATCCCAAGGTTAGACACCTATTGTATGAATTTTTCTTTGAGAATACAGAGAAGTGCTTAGTTGTGAGTAAATTTGTTAGTTACAAAGTTACAGTAGTTTGTAAATGGATTGAATTTGTTTTTGTAGCACATGCATGGCTAAGAGTAGTGATTTTACTTGTTTTGTGTGCCATTGGTTTGGAGTTTTGTAATTAGTGTAGTGTAAATATTTGTGTTTTTCACTGCTCACTGGTTCAAACCAGGCAGTTGTTAAAGATGGAGACCTAACTCACTATCCCACTGTTCAATATATACAAATTATTGGGGATAGTAAATAGACTCCATGTACATAATTTTTATAGGAGCTTGGGCCTTTAAATGCAAAAGAATCATTTTTAAGGTCTTTCCCTAGGCGAGTTAGTGGTGATCTCGGTTAGGGAAGACATTATTGCAAAGTTGTTTACTTGCACGGGTGTGAACTAAGGACCAAATCATCTATTGCAAATTGACTTTGGGAGTCTTCTAAATATTTTTTGAAGATGAGAAGTTCGTTCCAATCCATATTTGAGCCAAGAACTTGTAGACTAGCCAAGAAACCAGTGAATTCCTAAAACCCTCCTAAAACCACACATTTTGGGTTAGGGAATTGTACAGAAGGGTGGAACCCTAAGACCCCAAAAATCCTTAAGAGGTTGGAAAATGAACAAAGAATATAGAGGAAAGTTTCAGGGTCCTTTGGGAAGAAGTGGTTAAAATCCCTATTTTCTTAGAATAGGAGGCCTAATAGGGCTACTAGCCATTAGGTAAGTTTTGAAGCCAATTGAAGAAATCAACTAGTAAAATGAATCAAGAGGGACTCCTAACACCTCTAGTTGATCAAATTGAAATTTCTAAGAAGACCTCCTCACCTCTACAAGAATACTTTACAAGATTGGGGGTGGAAAGTCTTTAAGTTAGGTTAAGGGCTAAAGAGTAGGAAGCTAGTAAGCACCAAGTAGAAATCATGTCTTGGTAGTTATTTCTTGGTATTTGGGTTGGTCAAGGAGACTAGGGGATCAAGAACCTTGAAGGGATCCTATAGGTCACAAGGTGTGAAGAGAAGGCACCTTATAGTCTATTGAAAGGCTAAGAGCATGAGCTTTTGATTGGCTCATCTAACCTCCCTATCAGATATCATCGTGGATTCAACTAATAGACATGAAATTTTGTCCCGTATGGATAGTTTCTATGGTTATAATTAAATCAGGATTGTAGCTGAGGATCAACACAAAACTACTTTTACAACCCCCTAGGGAACATTTTTCTATCAAATGATGCATTTTGGTCTTAAACATGCGGGAGCCATATATCAATGAGCAATGAAAACAATCTTTCACTATCTCCTTCATGTGATAATGGAAGATTATGTGGATAATCTCCTTGGAAATTCAAAAACAAGAGAATCACATATAGCAATTCTTACAACCATCTTTGAGCGATTAGAGACGTACAAAGTAAGGGTAAATCCTAAGAAGTGTGTCTTTGGATTTCAAGTAGGCAAACTGCTAGATTACATTATGTCCAGAAGAGTCATTACAATAGATCCTATGAAGGTGAAATCCATCTTAGATATGCCACCTCCATGGAGAAGAAAGAAACTCCACAATTTACAGGGTTGACTTCAGTCAGTTCGTAGATTCATATCTTAGCTGGCCAATAAAGTCCATCATTTCTCACATCTCCTGCGCAAATATACCAAGTTTAAATATGGGATTTCTTGTGTCAAAAGGCATTTAAACAATTAAATAAATATCTATATAATCCACCAATGTTGGTCCCACTTGTTCCTAACTGACCTTTAATTCTCTACATATGGGTTACAATAGTGGCATTAGGTACACTTATCACATAGCTAGATGATAATGCAAAGGAGCGTGCTATATATTACTTAGAAGACCACTTGTTGGTTATGAGTTGAAATATACCACCATTGAGTGAGAATTATTGGTTATGGTCTTCTATACAAAGAAGCTACGTCATTACATGGTTAACAACAAAACACAACTCATGGATCCTCTCAAGTATCTCTTGTCAAAAGCTATTGTCACTGAACGCACAACAAAATGGGTCATGATCTTAAGTGAATTTGACATTTTGTATGTAGATAATAAAGATATCAAGGGTCAAGTAATTGTAGATTAATTATCATAAGCACCTATTCCTAATTATCTTCAAATTTTTATAGATTTTCCATACAAATCAATCATGATTGTTACCTCAAGCACACAATGGAAGCTCTATTTTGATGGATCTTACACAAAAAAGGGCTCAGGGATAGGATTCTTTTTTGTAACACCACAAGGAGATCTTATTCCTAAATCCTAAAAGTTTACACTTCCTTAATTAAACAATATTTCAAAATATGAGGCTTTGGTAGTAGGACTCTGCCAAGCTATTCACTAGAAAATCAATAACTTACTTGTCTTTGGTGACTCCCAGTTGGTCATCAAGTAGATCAATGATAAATTCCAAACAAAGGATGATAAGATTCTCCCCTAGCATTGAATGGTTGAGGATTTTAAATTAAAGTTCACATAGATCATATTTTGACAAATCCCAAGAGATAATAACAAGAAATTGATGCAATGGCCACCATTGCCTCTTTGATAGATATTCTAGAGAATAGTCTAAGGTGCAAGTTTATTTTCAAGAATCTTATGGTCCTTTCCTATGACCAACTAGAGTCAGAGATGGTGTGTGAAATTATTTTTCCTAACTCCCCTTGGTACCAATACATTTATTCCTACCTTCATGATGAGATCATCCCGCTTACCCTTACCATAAATCCACATAAAAACTTCATTTGTTGAACCTCTCATTACACTATCCTTAGTGATACCTGTTAGGGATTTTTCTTGTATGAATCACAGTGCTTGAAATAACTACTTGAACACCATGCCTTCTAATACTGATTCAGAGACAAGAAAAGCCTAATTGCTAAGGACTGGATAAGGTCCTTCTTC
>MU226533.1:2426670-2447881 GCA_018584345.1 Thuja plicata
ACCAACTTATAAATCATCTTACAAATGACCAAGCATAATCAAATGCAAGATTTAACCATACAAACCATGGTTGTAAATATAACAAGAACCAGTGATACAAGGATTTTCATCCTTCTTCCTTTTATTGCAGGAGGGATAACCTAATGATTCACTCTCCAAGGAATCACTAAAATGGACATTGTCCTGCTGACATAGGTCCTTAATGAGTTCAGCTTTTGTGTTCTTAGTAACAATAGTATTTTGATTAAATTGGTTTTGATACCTTGAAATAATTTGGACAATAGTGGATTATCAGACCAATTTCTAGACCAGTGCCTATCCTTTGGGCTACAGAGTCAAATAAACTAAGATCTCATAGAAACAAAATACAGTAAGTTGCCTTACAACCCACATATAATTCAGATAAGTTTCCTTACAAGTTACCCTATCACCTCTAAACTATTGTATCAAATATTTAAACAAAGCGGTATGCTCCCTGAAACTACTCACAAAACTTAGTTCTTTCCTTAAAAGAAACTTGCAACCAATCAGATAGTTACCTAATAACCAAAATGCCTCAGAATGCCTTGAAAACTTAAACATAAAAGAGCATACACAGAGAATAAAGAGACAGCAATGGAAGAGATTAAAATTGCACCGTATTTTATTTATATGATCCAGCTTCCATACATGAAAGATTTTACAACTTCAAAAGATAGACAGCAGTTCAGAACATCTGAATTCTATAATATATTATCTCTTTTCCAAAGAATTCCAACCTCCAAGATCCTTTACAAATTACAACTCTCTTACTATATATAGGTTTTTGACCATCTTGGAATCCCTTAAGGATGCAACAAGCTTCGGATGGTCAAAGAAAACCTAACCCTAAAGTTACAGGAGAGACAAAAGAAAGAGAGAGAAGAAGCGGTGGAATGACCAAGTCAAAAAGATAAAAATAGATATTCTTTGTTCTTCTCCTGATCTGGTGACTTGATCCAATAGTGTACATAGTAGATGATAGCAGTTATATCAAGTTTGGATGACCATGCTCTCAGACTTACCTAAATTCTCCTTTTACAATAATTGTTCTCTTTGTCTTTAATAGTGAAGTACCAAGTAGTCATCCTTACTCATCGTCCAGAATTTCTTCCTCTACTACTGGCTTCTTCTTCTTGGGTGTAGTCATCACTTCCCAGGCTTTCACTTCATCATCAGATGGCCACTTGAAGTCTTGAGTACTCTGTACTTGCACCTTTTGTCTGTCCCATCTAACATCAGTGATATTCTTGACATCAAGTAGGAATTTTTTGATATCAGTCTCTACTTTAAAAGCCTCATCCAATATTTTATTGAATCCCTCAATATCAATATCTACTCCCAAGAGAAATGCCTCATCACCAGGCATCTTGCTGTCAAATTCACTCTTCCAGGCATCTACAGCCTTTACTTGGTCATCATCTCCCCTTAAGGAAGTAATAAAATTATTAAAATCACTTGAAAAGAGGCTCAACTTAACCTCTATCTAGTTTAATTTCCCTTTAAAGAATGAGAGAGAAATATTGACTCTTTTGATCTCATCTTCAACTTCAGTTACTATTTTAGGAAAATGTGGTCTTATGGCTTGTAAAGATGCTAAATTTTCAAACAACTTTGCCCTAGCAGACCACTTAGTAAAGTAAGGGTTTAGAATGGCAAGGTACCCCATTACCTCAGTATGCAAAGCTGGCAACTTATTGTATGTATTAATTACAACATCAGTTTTATCCTTTAGAATCTCAATTCTATGTTGTAATATACCCTTCAATGCCCTTAAAGAAATTGCATTTCCCTTTTCTTCATCTACTCCTTGTTCAACAGCCTCCTCTGATTTAGGCTTATCTTCAATTTGCATTGGTGGTGGTTGTGCAGGTGCATATATCACCTCAGGCTTTTCTTCCAATTCTTTCAGCAATTTCTAAATCATCTGATCCCGCTGGTACAATTGTATGTGGCACATTTCCCTGTCCTTAGACAATGCACTTGTCTCTTCCAATAGTGTGCTACACCTTTCAGACAATTGTTTAGTCTTGTCTTCATTCAAGTGAGCCCAATGTGTCATAATTTGGGATATCTCCAAATCCCCTGTATTCTGTACAGACCATACCATTTGATTTCCCACCATATTTTCTTGAATGTTCACTAGTTGGGGCTTTTGGTCTTTAGGGCTTAGGCTCCACATTGCAAAAGCCTGGGATTTTGGGCTATACCCAAATCTTTTTACTAAATCTCCCATCTGGACCTCACTAGCCATCTTGAGATCTGGCTATTTTTTGATTTGGTCTATGATAAAGGCAGCTACCAAATTCCATCCCTCAGCCAATAGTATTCCACTACCTAGCACCATCTTCCTGGCTTCCTCGGGTGAAATATCCTCACTCTCTGGATCATAAGACTGTAAAGCCACTAGAGCTTCATTTTTTATTGTCTCTTTTGCATCCACAGTCAACTAAGATCTTATCTGCTCTGTCTTGTGCCATCTTAAGAAGTCTTTAAACTCCTCGATTTTAATAAAGTTGTCGTCACTCGAAAATTTCTGTTGATGAATCAATCTCTCATCAACACAGGCCTTAAGGGGCACCTCAACTTCATCATCTAGGTCAGGCCATTGCTTCTTGCCTTCCCTGGTTTCCTTTCTTAGGTTATGATCATATAACCTACTGCCAGGTACTAAGGCCTTGGCCTTATCCTTTTTCTTACCTTGTCCTTCCACTGAAGGCTGCCCTACTTCCAATTTCTGCCTCTTTGCAATAGGCTCTTCTACATCATCAGGCTGGGTAGCAACTGTCAAATCTATCATGTGACCCTCTGCTCCATCCAACTATGGTACTTTACTTATATCCTGCTGTGATGCTTGCTTTGGTGAAGGATACATAGTAGGACGTGCATAATCACTGTCACTACCACTATCATATTCTGACTCTGAATGTTCAGGTGTCTGAGCACCTTTCTTGTCAAGCACTGTATCTAGTTTCTCTATAAGCACATAATAGTTGTCTATCATGGCCTTGATCCTGTCAAAATATGGGAGGTCAGGGTAAAAACCCCCAAAAGACAACCCATTCCTATTTATTTGCTTCTCCAGCTTTAGCAACTCTTGGATCCTCAATCTCCTTGTATGAATATCATCTTCATATAAGATGTTCCTTGTTGCATCTTCTTCTATGCACTCACAGTGGACATTTGTATTGGGGATTGTAGGAGTATACAATTTCCTAACCCCTACCATGAAACCTTCTGGATCAATGTATCTATAAGGGGTTGCCCCCATCCTGTACTTTTCCAACCATTGACCTACTACATCAATGGCACCTTTGCCAATTGTGAAATGAGAAATCTTAAACTGTCTAGGGGTTATAGTCCCCTTCTTGTGCGGTAGAAAGTGCTCATTATCTATTAACAACAACTGCCATATGAATTCCATTGCAGCCACTCTTGCAGGCACATAATATGGTAATAAATGAGGTGGGTGAATACACCCATATACCCTGATAACTGTGTAATTTTCTTCCATAAAGAAGTCACCCCAATTATGCTTTCTAGGCCAGCTATCTGTATAGTCACAGGGCCTAAGCAATTGTATAACCTTCAATGGGATTCTTGTCCTGCTTGTTCCTAAACTTTGTACCATTGGATACACAATCCAATTCTGAAAGGCACAATAATCACACTCTCTAGAAGTGTAATTCCAAACCCTCACCCAAAAATGGATAGGATTTGGTGCTGATTGGTAAAATCTCTGAGGAGTTAAATTATTAACATCCATGATGACAAAATTGAAATACAAAAGGAGATGCATAAGAACCGAGTAATGCAAAACTTTGGGCTCCTTCTCCTTTGGGTTCTTCAATCTCTTCTGGGTTACAATGAAACCCTCATGCATTTCATCTATAATATGTTGAATATAGTCATAATTGGTGTTAGAGTGGACCTCTTGTAGGTCCAATACCATCATCAAGATGCCAGCATCAATCTTTTCTGCATCACCATCTATTCCCAGCACTCTACACAGGGCATATGCAACATACTTGATGTAAAAGTGCAGATCCTTGTAATAATATGGGCTGTCCCCTGACATAGGATCTAAATACTTTTTCACTTCCTTCAGCATATGTTTTTGCAACTGGCCTCTAGCAATCCCAGGCTTTTCAGTATACCTCTGTTTTTGCTTTTTCATGTCAATTTTGGTAGACATGGTGCTGAATAAGCCGAAGGCTTGCATGAATGAATTTATATTTAAAATTAATAGGGCAGTGCCATCATCCCTCCTGATGGTTTTAGATAGAGCATCATAGTTATTGGCTAGGTCCAAGAATAAGTCTACATCTAGAAAGACATCAGGAACAAGCAACCTGGCTAAACCACAAGTCCAAGGGTTTGATAGTGGGATGGGCTTATCAGAATTTTTATAAAAATAATTGAAGAGGGAAAAACCTGTTGTCCCTGGAGTCATAGCATCTCGAATGTCTTTATACTCATCAATGAGGACATTAGCATTAGCCTTCTTATTCTGTGTTGAACTAGGTAGGAGACGGAGGAATTCATTTGAGTAGTTCACTTTTCCCTTTTTCTCCTCCTCACTTCCTCCACTTGTCGAAGCAACACTAACAGCCCTGATCATACTTGCAAATTCCTTGAATCTCTTACTCCTTAACGATATTGAAACAAATCTATCTCAGAGATTAGCTAACCATCTTGTGCACAATTTTCTGAAACTTAGAACCTTTTGATCAACTCTGAAACACTGCAAACTAAGAAAAATATCTCTTCTCTCTGAAAACTTATCAACTTAGGCTCTGAAATCTGAAAACTCGGTGAATGAAAATGAATGCACCATCAACTCCTTATAGCCATCATTCAAAGTACACAGCTCATAATCAGAAAACATCAGTTCTGTCTTTAATTCTCCATACTATGAACTTGAACAAAAACCTAGCCATAGTTCCATGAGCTTGACAGGAAATCAAATTTTAAAAGTGAATCCTCGAAACAATCATACAGCATTCAAAAGAGTTGACATGTCACACTATGATTCGCTAACTATCTTACATCTCAGCTACTCTTTCTGCATAGCAATCAAAATACAAGCCTGTGATTGGTTAACGAATGATTCATACTATCACATCGTAAACTGCCGCCGTTTCTTTTTTAGATTTTGGGATCAAGCGAATATGCGACTGCACATAATCTCTTTGTCGTGGGCCTTTGTCACTAACCCATGGTTTATCTTGAGACATGTCGGCAATATACTTTCTTTCCTATAGCTAACCAAAGTTACCATCCGGCGATCACGCGACCCTACAGAAATCATAGTCGCACATAGTTATCCTTAACTCTTTATTTTTTCTAAGACATTGCGACTAACCGTTACTTTTAACTCTTTACGGTTATCTCCTTGTCGCCAAATGTTTTCATTTCATTTCAAGACTATGCGACAACACTTAGTCGCCCGATCGCGGAATCTAAAACCTGAGTACTTAATTCCAACATGACAAGTTATACATGCCCCTTTTCTGATCTGACGACTTTGTGACATACCTTAATCACCAAGTCAGAAGGACTTTTCCCTTTGGGAACTTCTATTCTCAGACTTTGCAACCGCCATTAGATCCCTTGATCTCTTTATCCTACGGCCGTCGCTTAATCGCCAAATGATCTTGCATACCTTTAAATCTTTCTCAGACATCACGACAAAAGGAAAAGCACCTAATCTTGTGGTCGCTGAGTCCATTTTCTCCTTCTGGTGATCATGCGATAAACCCTACAATAACCATTTGCCTTATGACACATGTCACAAATTTATTTGTTGACTTACTGCAAAATGGAAAACTGAGTTATCATTCTGTTCCTGGCGACAACCCAACTATGCTTTACTCTAAACCACAGACGGTTAGTCGCGAAGTCTCGGTCAAAATTTCTTAACCACCGTTACATTTCGAGACTAAGTGACTGAAGGCTTTGCCTAACTTTTAACTTGAATCCTCTTAGCGATAATGCGACATAAGGTAATCGCGAAGTCTGAAGAAATTATCATAACTGCTAAGCATTTCTTGCGATTACTCGACTGATCAGTGGGTCCCCTCTGCATAATGCTTTATTACAAGGTTATCTCGCGACCATATGACATGAAGAAATCACAGAGTCTCGTAATACCAAAGGAATATTCTAAATTTGAACGAGACCATGTGACAAAAGGAAAATGCCAAGTCGGGAGGACTTTTGGAATATTCATTTGGAGTAACGCGACAAGGTGATTAGATTAAAACACATGACTTAAGTGGACTGAAAAAGTAACAGTGAAACAGAAGTGAGATGACGTAGGGTTTGATTTTCAACATTTAACACTTGGAAGGCTTAGGGTTTTCAGGGCTTTTTGCAAATTGAGTTAGGTTTATACTTGAAAACCTAAAAACTTGACATAGGTAAACCAAAAGGAATGAGAAATCGGTGACCTAAAATCACTAGACCAGAGAGAAAAGAACCAGGAACCATGAAAACTGCCAAGACAAAAAATACAACCAACAATACCCTCTTCTAAAAACACTTTGATGGAACCCTTATCAAATGTCTGAATTTAGAGGAAGTGAAAATGGCCTTATATGAGGTGCACCAAGGAATATGTGGGGCTCATTTTAGTGGACTCACTTTGACTAATAAGTTTCTACATACTAGATATTACTGTTTGACAATGGAGCAAGATGCATATCACTTTGTGAAGAAATGTGTTCCCTGTCAACAACATGGTGATTTGATAGAGGCTCCTACCCAAGACCTACAACCCACAATTACCCCTAGCCTTTCTCATGATGGGGTTTTGAACTTGTAGGCCAAACCTTTCCAAATTCCTCTAATAGATACAAATATATACTTGATGCTACTGAGTATTTTACTAAAAGGGTTGAAGTTATTCCCCTTACTCACACTGCCAGAAATAAAATTTCCAAGTTCATTTTTAACTACACTATCTATCATTATGGCATCCCACAAGACATCCATACTGATAATGGAACCCCTTTCAAGAATAAGGATGTCAATGAACTTTGGAGAAATTTTGATTACCGAGCATTAATCTACCAAGTATTACCCACAAGGTAACAATCAAGCAGAGGCTACTAAAAAAACCATCCTCAAAATCCTCAAAAAGATAGTCAATGATATTGGTCGTGATTGGCACCTTCAATTAAACCCTTCTCTTTGGGCCTACCTCACCTCCATCTGTACTCCTACTAGAGCCACTCCTTTTGCCCTTGTCTATGGAGTTGAGGTTGTCCTTTTGATTAAAATTGAGCTCCCATACCTTAGAATCTCCCTGAAGAATCTAATATCTAAAGAAGACTATTGAGTTTCTTGCTTACATGAATTGAAAATCCTCGATGAATGATGCTTCAATACCTTTAACCATCTTCGTGTGTATCAAAATTGTCTTTGCCTGTAATTCAAGAAGAAGATCAAACCTCGGGAATATAAAGTTGGTGATCTATTACTATAAGATAATATGAATAATATCTAGAACCATGAGAAGAAAGGTAAGTTTGAGCCTAATTGGTTGGGACCCTCCATGGTTATAGATAATTTTGGATTTGGAGCATATCAGATCTCTACACTAGAGGGAGAGTCTCTCTCTAATCCTCTAAATATTCTTCATTTGAAGTGGTTCTATACTTGATCAGAGTTTTTTTGCAGCAAAATGATCTTGAAAAATCCTAAAAAGCACAAAAAAGGTTTCTGAAAAAATACATTAAAAAATCAAAGAATCAGCAAAAAAATATATTAAATATCCTGAACAAATCATCATCCTAGTGAAAACTTGGGAAATAGGCACCTTGATGGTAAAAAAAAGTCTTGAAAAAATAAAAGCAGTAAATCATTCAATAGTGAAAACTTGGCAACAAGCACTCTAGCCGTGATCCATTGTCCATCTTATTTTCCTCTAGTTCCATCCATAAATTCCCTTCATCTTGTCTTGTATCTATGCAAGGGCCCTCTTTAAGCCTCCCTATCTTTTTCTCCTTCCCCTCCCGGTGAGGCATTGATCATGGTCATAATAAACATAATTCTTTTTGGCTACAAGATTTTCAGACACGGTAACTGCATTCAATCTTATCAAAATCAACATCTAGAATGAATCAATGTGCTATCATTTGTTTCACACTATTTCCAATGACTTCTCTTTCTATTTTCACCAATCATCTCATCTTAACCCATTATGATACATCCTTCCTACGTTGGATTATCCAATTCTTAATCATCTAATCCTATTCATGGCAAGAGTTGTGGACCCAATGAATACTTGGTCATGGGGTATTCTTGATGATTTTATCTTTTGTGTTTCAATGGAATGTGCTCATGGTTACCTCAATCTCCTATATCCTGGTATAGTGTGAATGGTGTACATTTAAATATGTGTCTTTTGTATTATGATATGTTCATTGGTGTATTTGGGGCGTATGAGTTTATTACATGATCATGATTATGCATACCTCACTAGAGGCAGAGTGCTACACTCCCACCATGAGTCTATTACACTAGTTCCACCATGGTTGTTTGATCTATCACTGTGTATCTAAATCTATCTTTTTTGTCTAAAAGTCCATTCCACACAACATAATCATTTCATCCACACTTTCTAGCATGTGATGTGTACCTCTTGCTGGAAAATTAAATTAGGGTGTTCTCTTCAACATAAACACGATAATAATCCCACGGCTATCCCTTTTAGTTAGATGGCATATAGTTAGGTTTACATTTTAGTTATGTTCATTTTGCACTTTTCATTGTGAGGCCTTCTTTTTATTTCCCCGGTCCTTTCCTAGCTATGTGTTCCTCTGGGTTACTTTGATACACAAAATAATTTACTTTGCATATTCATTTTAGTTTGCATTTAATGTTCATATTTTCATATCATTTCACATATTTCCATTTCATAACATTAATCATTACTCATTAAAATACATGCATAAATCATTTAACATTGCATCATTAATGCATCACATCCCATCTCACATAAAACATGCTAGTATCCTAATGCATCATATATTAAACCATCACATATACGTAATAATCATACATCCATCCATAATATAAGCATTAAAATCATATGTCTACACAAATCATATAACATAATCACACACATCACATAGTACATAAGAATCATCAAGGTAAATATTGCATCATTGTATAAACATGCATAAAGTGTCCATAATACATCATCCATATAGTATCATCATTAAAATATACAAGGTACATCAAGTCCATCAAATAAGTAGATCATAAAATATATATCTAGAATGCATGTGCACCTAAGTGTCTCTATACATCTCATCTCATGTCAAAAAATTATAAAATGTAGCAAATTCTACCAAGGGGAGGTCCCTCATGTAGCTATTCTCCCTCCTCCTATGTTTTCTTCTCCTCTATCCCATTCTATTCTCATCGCCACTGATGCATAAGATCCCCCTACTCTGCCTATCCCTCATGACTGTGACTCTATGAAGTAATTTTATCTCTACCCCACTAGTACTACCTGGCGGTATAATTCCTTTTAGTATTGAGCCTCTCTGCCTACTTTCCCTACCTCTCTTTGTACAGTGAGGGTATCTTGCACTAGTTGTAGTGTGCCTGGAGCTATAAGAGTTTGGCTCATAACCTCCTGCTCACCCCTGTACCTATTTGTAGTCCTTTGTCAGTGATCCCTGTCAATTGTCATCGCTGCTAGCTCTCTCTCTAGATGTTGCACATGTCCCCTTAGACCATCTAGCTCCTAATGAGCTACTACCCCCATGTCAGTATAAACTATGGTGAACTCTCTTGAGTCCACTCATCCTTGTAGTGTGTCTAGGTCTCTCTGTAAGTTGTCTTCTCTTTCCCTCTCTATTGTTTCTACTCTCTATAACCCTGCCACCTCAGCCTGATGAATGTCCACTTTTTTAGGGTTCTCCTTCATCTCATCATCCCCTAGTCCTATCTCTTGATCCTCCTACATCACATCATCTAGAGGTGGTCCCTTTTATGGCTCTGTTGGATCATCCCTCTCTCCATGTATCTCTGGAACTGTTTCTCTCAATATTCGAGGTGGACCACTATGACTGGCCTCTGAACTACCCCTCTCCTCCGCTCTATAGGAATACTCTTCTAACCCATGGAACTTTTGCTCCTCTATCCTCCCCACCATCACTAAGCTCATCATCCTCATCCTCATCCTCATACTCTAACTTTGACTGCTCCCCTGTCTCAATCTTCCATGACTTTGTTAATCTCACTAGTTTGTACCTCTCCTACCACTGAGTATATCTAGTTTTCACTCCTACATATGATACTTGTCTGTGTTTCATTGTCCATGGTACTAGATGCACCCCTCTCCAACTGGCCCTAGCAAGGTGGAGATCAACTCCTATACCCCATAATGATCCAATCTCCCTGATAATTAAAAGATGCAAAAAAATTATCTAGTACTACATCCTGTCTAACACCAAACTATCTACAGACCCGAGAGCGCATGTATCAGGATATCTAAAAATTTGTCCTGCTAATCAACTAGTAGTCTGTATGAACATATCCCAGACTCTGCATTGAAACTTCCATCCTCTTCCCCACGCTGCTCATGCTAATAACCTTATGCCTAGCAACCTTTATATGGCATCCACTCAAACCACACCAGCTCATCTAGTGCTCTTCACCAAGTCCCCATAGATGTCACATTTCCATAGATGAGTAGTGGTGTGTATCAACATGCATATGGATCACACCACTATTACATATCTCTGTATTGTATGGGTTTTACCACTACGATATGCTCCCAAGCCCACATGAATAGTAGTTTCACCCCTGCTCCCATAATTTGTTGAGTCTGATAATCACACACGTGCAAGTCGTAGTACAACTATGCCAAAATCATGTACCCCGAGTAGTACACTATGCCCTCCTCCTCCTCCAATAACCTACTAATAAATCTAGCCCATCTGATTGGAAACCTATGTCCTGAATAATTTGGCATAATCCTCCCTCCAATCAACCCTTTTAAGTAGAGCGCCAGTGTAAGAAGTCCCGCATTCAATCCACTTTGCCACAACAACCATTGTCATGATATGGGAAGTTGATGTACCCACCTTCTAAAGCTTGCCTCTAGGTACACCTCTGTACTCTCTAGCTGGTACTTAGTGATATGTCCCCTAATTAGAACTCATAGAATCTATGAGACATCTAGTAGTGTCACTATCACCTCCCCTATCAGTAGGTGGAAACTTGATGTGTTAGAGTGATATCTCTTGATCATCATCATCGTGAGCGCATTATGCATTCTCATCTTTAGCCACTTGTGCAAATGATTCAATTCACACAATGTGACCTAACCCCACTCTGCCATGGATAGTCTCTCCCTCAGCACCATCATCTCCAACCATCGCTCTTTTTACCTAAAGGGGTGGTTGAGCTCCTACAACCAAATAGTTATTCATTTCTAGCAACCCAAGTGTCATTCATCCCTAATTGTAAATCCTAGCAGGTTAGTCCATTAGAGTTTGTGTGGGGCATGCTTTCCCTCCCCCCTATGCTTTTTCCACCAAAAATGATTTTTGTTGTCATTTTTTTATCCCATTTTTACTCCCTTTTTTTCTAGCCTTGGGGGATTTGTCTTCCCTTGGCCAACTCTTGTTAGCTTCCCTCCCAAAGTAGAGGCTCCCATCGAGGACACACAGCTATACCTCCCCACCCTCCCTAGGTAAAGCTATCCATTGGGGATGGGCAGCTTTGTCAGCCTATCCTTCCCGCGAGAAGAGCCACCCGTCAAGATGGTCAGCCTCCCTGGTCGTCGCCCTAACAGGCAGAGCTACCCATCAAGGGATGGGTGGCTTTGATTTCTACCCATGCGGGTAGAGTCACCCATCGAGGGACGAGCAGCTGTAGCCACCACACGCTAAGGGATGGGTGCCTGCGAGTGGAGATGCCAATGAGGGAAATGTGGCTATGTCGCCCCCAACTCCCTCCTCCCCCTATCTTTCAAATTTTCCCTCTCTCACAAGATAATTTTTTAAAAATAAAAAACATTAAAAAATTAACGTTCAAAATAAAAATAAAGATGGATTTTTTTGAACTCACAAGATTGTGCATGTCCGCCGCCCACGGGTAGACCCAGACTCGCTCCCCCAACTATTGCCTCTCCCTCCTGTTGGCCATTTCTCTCCTTTCTTGTTGTGAAAATGAACTTTATGAGAGCACCTTTGGCCTTTTACAGTGAGGTATTTTAGTGGGTCTCCTTTTACCCTTTTTTCCCTCCCCTTTTTCAAATCATGCAAAAATTTTACTTCTTTTTTGCCCTTATTTTTTCAAGAAAATTTACAAAATTAATTTTTTGCCCAATTTTCTCGAGGGGGAACATTATCTCTCTAAATTCTCATTTTCTTCTTCTTTGACGCAATATCGATTTCAACACCGTGTCAAAGAGAGCCAAAATGTAGACACCTAAAATTGTCCATTTCTACTAATATTAATTTTTTTTTTAATATTTGTCCTTAACATTATAGTTGATTTTAATTAATTAACTATATTGTTGTATTCCTCTATTTTTTTAATTAAATTTAATTTAATTAAATAAATTCATTTTCCCTTTATATTTAAATTTTATTTAAATACTATAATTTAAATTCGATTTCATATATTATCCCTCCATTTCTTATTATAAAGTAAAGTTTATTTATGTTATTCCTCCACTATTCTAAAGTTCTTCTAAGCTTTAATTAAATTAAAATTATTTTAATTTAATCCTCTTTCCCCTTTTTTCTAATCTTTTTTTTTCTAATGTTCCTCTAATCTTGATTAAAATATGGATTACCTCTAATCATGTACACAATCATAGCCACATCTCCATCTTTTTTCTCCTCCAATAATTTCAAATTCATCTTTCCCTCTAAAAGTGAAGTTTGAATTTTGCATGTTTTGCCTCTTAATCCTAGCCACTCATTTATTTTACCTCTTTATCTTTGCAACTTCTCTTTTTCCTCTTAATCTTGACCTTTCATTCTTTTGCCTCCTAATATTGGCCATCCATTCTTTAAGTCATTCTATAAAAATGAGGTCTCATTCCCCATTTGCAACTAATAGTAGCATAAGCATTCTTGAGCACTTGAGAACTTGAGTATTTGAGAAATCTTGTATTCTAGTTGGATAATTTATTGCATTTTCATCTTAGCTTAGATTTTATTTCTTGAATTTTAGCTTAGATTTCATTTGGTTAGCTTAGTTTTAAGATTGCATTCTCATTCTTAGATTTAACCCTGCATTCTCATTTAGATTACTATTGCATCTTCATCTTCATAATTGTAGATTTTGGGGAAAATTTCCTTATAATTGATCTAAATTCATTCACTCATTTATCCTTTAGCTTTCATCATGGTGGGATTTATTTTATTGTGTTGGGAGAGCACACCCACAAAATCTCTAAGAGAAAATCAAACAAGGTTCATTTGGTGCCCTTGTTTTAGCTTAGCGAAGGTTGTAGTGGAAATTTTAGTTGCATTTAAAGTTTATTAGAATGCTTTAATTACTTCTTATTTATTGTATTTGCATTATTTTATTTGTTGTGCAGTTGCAGGTATTTCCATTACATACAACGTGCTTAGTGTTTATAGCCCCATCACCCACAACATTCTTATTCTTGTTCCATTATGGAAAACAACCTATACGAGGTTTTTCATGATGTGATTCATTTTAATGCTTGATAACACCTTCGTCCAAAAGGCCTCTTTCAAAATTTTATCCTTTATCTTGGATGTCCTTGTATATATGGATACAGTTCATATGCATGTAATTGGCCATTTTGGGATGGATGTTATCAATGAAGATCTTGGCCAAGTGCTTCTCAAGAGGTTTGTATGATAGTCATATTGATTGGGTCTGCCACCTTTGGAGGTAGTCAACTAGGATTTTCCACCCTTCTATTTGGCATTATAGAGGGCGAGGAGACAAATCTCATTCTCCACATTGTGTCTATATTGCAACAAAAATTATTTAGAAAACTTTGCAAAGGTGTTGATAGTACTATATGGGATCTTGTATAACCACTCTAAAGGTGACCCACTAGACTTTTAGGAAAGAGGAACATGAGATAATTATCATTATACACAACCACTTGGAAATCCATGCAAAATTATTTAATATAGTTGATAGGATCCCCTTTTTCCTTATATTTTTCAAACTTAGGAGTCTCAAAATGCTTGAGAAAGGGGATTGTTATGATAGATTTGTCAAATGGGTAGGGGAAAACCTCTTCAAAATTGAAGGTTTTGACTTTTGTCCTGGCACAGAGCTCTTTAAGAGCAATCTTCATTTCTTCCCACTCGGGATTGATCAGGGGTGGAGTGGGTGTTCCAATCAAGTTAGATCCAAGTGCCTAGTATGGATCAAATGGGGCTGGAGAATAAGTGGGGATGTTGTGGGGTTTGATATGGAGATTTTCCAACTATGTATGCAAGATACAATGGTGGATTTGAGGGTGTTGGGCATGATACTTATGTGGAGGGGGTTTTTGGTGTTGTTGAGTGGGATAGGTATGTTGAGGTTGCAAGGTTTCTTGGTAGAAGGGTTGTTGTTTCTATGGTGGTTGGTAATTTTGGATGGGCATAGGTCTAGCCTATATAGGTGGGATGTGCACTAGCAAGACCATAGGATGGGTAAGTGTGTTGTATTTTTTCACCCTTAGGAGGTTGTGTGAGGTAATTTATGTATGCATATGTGTGATTCACTTGGTATGAAGGTGGCATAGTTTGGGCAATGGTGGATGAAGGCATGGCCATGTAATTGACGTATGCAGAAGAAAACATGACCTTTTTCTAATGTTGAGTTACTGGCGTTGTGAATTTTTCAATGGGTTGAGAATTGAAGGGGTTGGTGATGTGCAATTGGGTGGCAAAACAAGAGCTTGCAACACCACCTATGATAAGTACCAAGAAGATGATGAGGCAATCTATGTAGCCTAAAGGGCTTGCATGGTATGAGTGGTTTGCTAGACTGAGGTCATTTGGGAAGTGGTTATAGTTTTTATTTCTTGGGTTATTTTCTATTGTTGGGAAGTAACAACCATTTTTTGAAAAGAAAATGGTGTTTTGATAATACAATAGTTGCAAGCATGATTGGCTTGTTTTTTGGGCCAGTGAGGGGAAAACCTGTGGTGAATTTTTGTTGCCCTTGTGAGATGGTGGTATGTTGAAAAGGTTTCATGGTGACTTGTTGTGATTTCTAGGATGTATAAGCATGGGATGTATATGGTTGCAATGGATTAATGGTGGGACATCTAGGAATGGTGAAGGGGTTTGTTGAGCTATAATATGCACCATCGATTGTGTGCTAGCTGTTTGGATTGGTTGTGGTATGGACATAGAGATCTAGGTGGATGGGACAGAAGAGCCCAAGAGATATTGGACGAGTTCTCCCCATGCCTCTACGGGGATATAGAAGGAAGGTGTTTGAAGATGATTTTGTTAGGGGATGAGATATCATAGGATGGGAACACCTTTGTGTGCAAAATTGTCTACAATGGATTCATAGTTTATTCCTCTTATATGAATGATCATGGAAGCATGGACTAGTTTATTCATGAAGGATACTATGGCTCTTGTGGTAGCTACTTTAACTTCATTTACCATGACCTCCTTGGGTTGAAATTGATTATGAGGAAAAAAGGTGAAAAGAGATCCTGTAGCATGGCCAAATGAGGAACCAACATCAACATTATGATCCATATCCTTTCTCTTATTTGAATGTGTATGTGTTGGCATGAAATGAGTGACCTAGGATGTATGGAAAATGGGAAATGTTATGGTGAATGTAAGGATTTTTGAGGTCTAAGGCTAGGTGATGGTGATGGTGATGGTGATGGTGATGGTGATGGTGATGGTGATGGTGATGGTGATGGTGATGGTGATGATGATGGTGATGGAAGGATATCCTAAGGGTTAATGGATTTCTTAGTGTTGAAATTAACAGTTGGGGATACCTAGTGAAAATTTAGGTGGATATGATTGTCAACCTAGGATAGACTGGTGGTCTTTTGATGATGATATTTTTAGTGTACACCAACCTATAGATTGCTGTGATGAGGCCACAAAGATGAGATGGGCCACTCTAGATAATGATTCATTGGAAGAGTGAAGCTACAAGATCAGGGTTTGATTTAAGATGTCGATACATGACAAATAAAGGATATGACACCAAGCGGGGATGTTTGGATTAGATTTTGTATTTTCATGGGTTTGATTCAGGATTGGTTTCATTTAAGATGTTGATAAGTGACAAATAAAGGATATGACACCAAGCAGGGATGTTTGGATTAGTCATTGTATTTAAAATGAAATGGTGGAAGCATGAAGACTTGCTGGAAGGCTCAATGAAAGAGGTAGAAGGATAGGTCTACAAAATTTGAGTCCTGATTGGTAGCAGGGCCAATGAAGTTGGTATCTATGTGATACTTGATGTTGTAGTATACAACTATGTTGTTGTAACACACCATCTCATATTGCTCAAGTTTGTGTCTACATTCTTGGGTAGCCTTTAGGAAATAATTCTTTTTCTTGATGACACGATCAAATTATTTCTTTTCTCTATACATGGGGGTAGTTGGACTTTAAATTTCTTATGCTTTCTCATTTTGGAAACTGGCTCAAAAAATTATCAATAGAAAACCTAAGTGTAGATGGAAAAAATTATTATAATGATGAGGTTTGACTAGTTTAGGTCTATCAATTTAGGTAGTGACTACGCTAAGTATGCCTTGTCTTGAATTTTGACATGGTTTTTGACCTCTTTCAAATATTTTTCAAGAAATCCCATGAGAGACAAAGAAATCTTGTAGGGGTAACATATTTTGGACTCTTGTTTGGATCTCTTTGGAAAAATAATTTTTGTAAATAATTTAATTGTGTATGTTCAAAAGATGTTTTCACTTGGCCAATTTTACAATGAATACAAGTCACAGACGCTTTAGCCTAAGGTCAATAGTTTCAATGTAATTTTTGTAGGCTCACATACACATAATAAATTTTGAACTTGATACACCTGACCCTCATTCTTTGTGTCCCTCTTTAGAAAAGAGGTAAGTTGATGCGGAGATGAACGATAAATAATTAAATCTCAATTATTAATTTAAGACTTAATAATTAAATCAATTAATCAAACATGGGCATTAAATTTATATTTAATTATTAAATAGCCATATAATAATAAATAATATTTTAACCTTATTAAAGGTTAAATTATTAACATTAATAATTACCATAATTAATCATTAATTGAATCAAGCCAAAATGTAACATAAATCTAACTGAAACCATCTTGTATAGTCAGAAAATGGAAGGACTTCCATTGTAGACTAGTTTAGCCTTCTGAGTAAGTGGTTTCGGGTCATGTCAAGCACTTTGAATGGGTCTCTAACTTGGATCTAGATTTTCCCCCTGTTCTAGCCCTTTTCCACTTCTCTCAGGCCTGTTTCTGGCACCCTGATTTTTAGATTTGAAGTTCTTGACTCCAAGGTCAAGGTCAACCTTCTAGATCAACGTCAAACTCAACCATAACCTAGGTTAAGGCCAACCTTGAGCTTGACCTAGGTCAGAATTGACCTTTTTCTAGCCCAAGGTCCAGATTTCAAGTTTTTGGGGTTTCTAGATGTCGGGCTTCAAAAAAAGTTTAATTCCAGCTTTCGGGTCAGCTGTTTTGGGTTCTGAAATGATGACTCTTAAATTATATTTAATATAGGTCCTCTTATAGGGACATAGGTCTACTTGGAATTTAATTCTCCTATGTAGGCCTCTCTAGAAGATTGTGCCCTAGATTTGTATATAATGAAGCTTTCTCCTTTCATTTTATCTAACAATCCAGACGCAAGAAGCAATTCCATCCATCCATATTCTATGCATGATCTATTGAAGCAAGCATCTACTATCAAATATTCAATAATTTAAAGACATTAAAATCATCAAGGAGATCCATTTTTAGCCATTGAAGGATTCAAGCTCTATGGAACCCTCTTGTTGAAGATTTCTCCATCCACATTCCTCCAAGTCTCTTCCTATTCCAAGATCCATTCAAGATTGGTGTTGAAGATCTACAAGAAATTGATTTGGGACACCCTACTGTAGACACCTACAAATGGTTCAATGCGTGTGCCCCCTTTTAACATGTCTCCTATAATGTGTTTTTTATCTTAATCATTCACTAATATTGTGCCATTCTTCCATGTCATCAATTACTAACATTTCTCTCATTTTGGACAAATTGATCATCTTCCTAGATCAATCCAAGATCATTCCAAACTCATTTGATTCCAAACTCATATCAATGTCTTATCAATCTTTTTCAATCAATCCTCTGGCATTGTCAAAGTTCATCGATGCCTTATTATCATTTAATTCCTCCAATAGCATTGTCAAATTTCATCAATGCCTTATCATTATCAATCATCATTTTGAGAGCATTGTCAAAATTCATCAATGCCTCACTATCATTTTCACATTTCAGGAGCATTTTCCAAGTTCATTAATGTCTCCCTATCTTTATTTATCCTCTAGCGTCATCCAAGTTCATTGATGCCATTATATCATTTTCAATAATTATCGCGAGAGTATTGTCAAATCTCATCGAGGCCTCGTGATTTCATAAACTATTCCAAAATCCTCAAAATTGATCCTAATCCTTATCAATATCATCAAAATCATTTCACTTCAACATTAACACCTCAATTTGATCGATATTTCACTAATCTATCCTCTTGGGATGAATAACCCATAGTTTATCCCTATGTCCTAATTGAATAAATAAATTGACTTTATTTATTCTATTTTCCCTAAGTCTCCATAGTTAATTAATTTTTAATTAATTAATTCCCTAATTCCAATTTATGGGATTTTGTAATTTCATAAATACTAATTTTGATTTGTGAGGAATGTTGATTTATTAACTGAATTAAATATCCTCCTAATCTCACCTAATTGCCATATCCCTTAATTGAGGATTCACATCCTTATTAAGGTGCTTCTTAAATATCTTCAATATCTCCAATATTTATTCATTTATTTTCCCCCTAATCATGCTTCCAAGAATCCTGCCTTTTGTTCCCTCTATTGTGCATTGATTCTATGCATTCTTCACCTAATTGCTTCTCATTTTCTATAAATTGAGATGTTTTCCTCTCTTTCAATTTTAAGAACCACTATCTCCTAGTATTCTTTTATCAACTTGTGCTTTCAAATTTCTTTGTGCAATATTTTTATTGTCAAACAGAAACATAATACACCTTTACGGAGAAGAAAGGAGGACATTTGAGCATCATTTGAAGGGAGTTCTTGTGTTTTTCTTGCATTACATTTGTGAATTCCTATTTCAATGGCTCTAATATTAGATTAGATAGGTTAGCATATTTTTTAGGGTTTTGTGGTTTCCTTGATATGATATTCATGCCTTTTACTGGTGTTACATTTGGTGAAACCGAAGTGAACATGCTAAAAATCTGATAAATTTGTTTGCAAGCAGGTTTTCTTTGCTATTTTGTTGTTGCATGCAGGTTTTCAATGATTTGATCATATCTCCTAAACGGCTTGGAATCTATTTTTGAAATTTTTATTGGAGGTTGGGGATGGTATCAGGAGCCTATAGGGTAAAAATCAGATTTTTTTGATTAATTTTGTGCAATTTATTTTGTTTTTATGATTTTTCATTAAAACTTAATTTCAGAAGCAAATTAGCGAATTTGTTTAAAAAATATACATTTCTGGAAAGCTATTCAAAATATAAATGGGTTCTATTCTAAGAGTTTTTTATTTTAATAACACAATGACCAAAATAATTACATCTTTGAAAACTGGTCTATTTTGAAAAATAGGGTCCCTAGGGCACAAATTAAGGAATTTTTTTAAAATTCTTACATTTTTCAAAACATCACTGATTTTTAAGAGGGGTTATTTCTTTCTATTTTTAATTTTATGGTCTAGAGATATATCTAAAAATTGGATCTTTATGACTAGGTAAAAAGCATAAAAAAATCAAGGTGCACTTGTTCCAATTTCAATTGATTTGTATGCTTTTCTTTTGTATGCATGTTTTCTGTGTTAATGATGATTTGTGTAGAATTTTGGCAATCGTGGGATGAAGAATGAATCATAAAAACTACTAACGATTTTGATGTAGGAAATTTGTAGAAGACCTTGTGTGTCTTCTGAAACTTTCATGTGTGCTTTTAGTAGTTAGAAAACACTTCAGCTTGGTGCTTTAAAATGAATCATTTCATCCATGTTTCTAAAGTGTCTTTTAGTTTTTTTAATCCATAGGAAATGTATGGACGTATCCTCTCCCCTCACCTTCATGGTTCTTGGGTATAAGAGAAATACATGCAAGTCCTTTAGTGTAGCTACCTCCCAAGTCATTTAATAGAGCTAATGAGAGTGGATTGCCCAACCGGTAACAGGATAAAGCCAAGCCCTTCCGAACCGGTATATAAAATATTTCATTGTGATTAATCTCATAATGAACAGGTGTTGAATATTTTATATCGAGAAGAAGATCTCCCTCAGCACCCTTGTGGTGCGTAAAAACCTACATAACGTAACTTCTGTAGGTTGGGAGGCCTCCATAACAGAGCTAATCTGCCGCACATATAACCACCTGAATGGATACCTTTACTAAAAACCATGTTGTAGTATCCAAAAAGCTTCTATTTGTTGGCATGAAAGGTTGGAGACCAAATAAGATGCCCCACACTTTCGCGGCTATTAGTCAAGACAATATTCCCTTGGGAAGTAATGACCCTTGGGATTTGAAGCTTGGAGTGCCTAAGAAGTGAGTGCATTGTAAGGAGGAGCTTGTGCCTCCAAGATTCTAGGTTGTCTGCTATTAGTAAGCGCGGCTAAACTTCAGTTCAAGTGGGGATTCAACAGATATTGTCCTTGCTATCCTTAGGAAGTGGTGTGTTTGTTCCTTTTGACAATAGCCATTCTCAATGATGTGTCTTGCATAAGTGTTTCAAACTTTAATAAAAATGGAAAAATCTTAAAAACACTCTTCTTAAAGAACACTTTTTCCAAATTAATTTTCAAAAACAATCAAATGGTCAAAACACACCTTGTCTTTGAGTAAACATATGGAACCTTAAAATTTTCACTTGGAACCTCTTGGCATGCTTGATAGTCTTCATCTTGCATATTCATGTCCTAATCTC
>MU226533.1:2449908-2461795 GCA_018584345.1 Thuja plicata
ATTCTATCCTATTGTTGACCAAGACCCCATTTCCCTTGAGCCTCATGATGATCCCACTATCCTTATCCCCCCTATCCAAAATGATCCTTTTCCACCTCAAGAGAAAAATATCCTTCCAAGTCCCATTGACCTTCCACTTCCCAAGCAAGATCATGATCTCCCTTCCATATCTTCCCAAGATCCCTTTGCAAGACAATATCAAGGTGTCCCTTTAACTTCATGTTCTCCTCAATATCACATCATCCCTTCAAATCCCCCACAAGATCCTATCCTACCAGATTATCATGTCACTGCTCATACTCCATCGCAAGATCCTATTGTTCCTTGTGCTCCCCCTTGTGATTCAAGCACATCTATGCAAGTTGTTCATGAACCCCTTACACTTCAAATGGGTTCCTCTGGTTCTATTGAGTCTATTCCACCTCATGGTCCTATAAGTCCTTCTATATCATTCACACCTCGTAATAATGGACTCACATCTTGTAGCAAGTATCCTACTGGTCAAAGAAAGTATTATCAAGTCAAAGGGTTAGACATTCATGCCAAAGATATATTACAACCCTTCTATGTCAAATAGAATTTTCATGACCATGGTCTTAATAAAAATTCTCCATCTCAAGGCATTGGTATCCCTTCAAAATCCAAGTCCAGATGTATACCTCCCCCTTCAACCCTTCCATCCATCTTAGGTCCATATGTTCCTCCCTCCACTAGCTTGCAATCCCCTTACCCTTTCACAAATACAAGTCAGCAAAGGCACACATCTTGGATAACCTTCCATCCATCCAAAATTCCTCCATACAATTCTTATCCATCCATGAATTCCATTCCATTTCCAAGCAATTTGGATGCCAAGAATAAAATTCACAAGTTAATAAATCCACATGTTATCAAAAATCAACATGTCCAGTCTAATCGACATGTACAAAAAAAGACAAATTTGATCCAAAATGAAAAATAAATATCCAAAAGGCCACAACGGCCCATTGAGAAAAAAACAAATTTAAAAGCCATATGGGTTCCAAAATCCATCGTGCAAGCAATATATTCAAAGGACCAACAAAATAATGAAAAATCAAAAAGCATGTGGATTCCCAAGAAGCTCCTTGAAGTACAAAGTCCTAAAGAAATATCCAAATTGGCATCCAAAATTGCTATCCATCCAACTAAATGTCTTCCATCTTCCAAACCTATTTTGGGTCCTTGTGTACCAAAATCCATATCCTTTTCTCCATTAAGCCTTCAAAATCCAAAATCTCATTTTCCTCTATCACTCCATCACCCCTCAAGGTGTGTGCCAATGTTTTTCTTGCATCCATTCCCTTCCACTTCAAATAAATTTGGCATACATTCCCTCCATCATCCAACACTTGTTTTCCAACCTTTCATCTAACCTATCCAATCCTTTGCATAAAGCTTGTCCTGTCCTTATCCAATCACCCACTTCATATCCCTTTTTCATTACCCTACCAACGTCTTTGCGCAATATCTTTCAATACACATTTCAAAGAGTAAGGATCTTGATTCCTTCATCCATGTCATTTCATGCGTCCATTTTTTTTCCAAAAAAAAAAAAGTCAAAAAAAAAAAGTAGCCCTAATGAAAACCTGGCAAACAAGCATCTTGGCAACACAAAAAAAAGAGTCAAGACAAATATTTTTTTCCAATAGTGAAAAGTTGGCAAACATGCGCTTTGGGAAAGTACCATGATGAAAACCTGGCAAACAGGCGTCATGTGTGATTCTATGAACTTCTTGCAGTCTATACTTTGGGGAAGATTTCATTGGTGTTATCCTCCATTACTCTTACCATTATCCTCCATTATCCCCAGCATGTCCTCCATTATCCTATGTCTGTCATATCCATTATCATATCCCATTTTCCCCAACTTTGATCTTGACACAATCTTCCTTGAAGCATCACTTGTCCTATCTACTTTACAATGTCTTGATCCCTTTGGTCTACATTGCCTATCCTATTGCAACCTTTCATCCATATTCCATATACCTTCTCATTATCCCTGATTGATCTTGCATATCCTATCCATATCCTATCATTTTCCTATTCATATCATGTCATTATCCTATCCAGGTCCTAACATTGTTCTATCCAACTCCCTATCTTGGTGTTGATGTAAAATAAGGACGTTCAATGCAAAACATGTTTTCAAAGAAAAACCTCTTGACATGTCCATTTCTCACATTCTATCCACTGCACTATCTCATTACCTTATCATTGTCTTAACTAGTCCCTCCACTTGGCACAAAAATTGTTATCCCATTTCTTGGATAGTCCTTGGTACCTAAACAGATCCCATGCAAGTGACCCTTGGCCTTTGTCCATCTACCAGTCCATTTCCCCTTTGGCAATGTCCCTACCTTGCTAGACACTAGGGGCAATTTCAAAAAATCCAAAAAAATCAAATACGATCCTGAAAAATTTATAAATATCAAATACGATCCTGAAAAAAAATTTAAAAATCAAATACGATGCTGAAAAAAATCCTAAAAATCCAAATAAGAAGCTCAAAATCCACAAAAAATCAAATAATGTCCTGAAAAAATTGCTAAAAATCAAATATGATCCTGAAAAAAGACCCTAAAAAACAAATATGATGTTGAAAAAATCCTAAACATCATAAAAAGTCCTGAAAAAAATCATCACAAAAAAATTCAAATATCTAAAAAATTGCAAAAATCTCTTCAAAATATGCAATAAATTTGTACATACTTGTCTTCTTTTTGTGACATGATCATCATGTTTGCAGACATCGGTGGCAGATTCACCAATTCTGTGCTTAATGAAATCATGCTCTCACAAACGTGATCTGAATCATTGTGACTCAACATTCAATCTGGTTGGACCTTTTCAATCTTTCGATCTTTACTACTAATCAATCTGTCCAATTTATCAATCAATTATCCAAGCAGTCAATTTCCAATCTAAGATATCAATCAATGAACATTTAATGCAAGTAAAAAATGATCAGAATGGTTGCTGGCTCACATTGTTTCAGTGAGTGTTTTATCTTTTATTGATTTTCTTTTTTGCTCATGTTCCTATGCTACTCGATGATATTATTTGAACTTATGAGAGTAGTCGGGATGGTTCATGACTAGTTTTTGCTTTATCTTCTTCCTGTTTGATGATCTCATGAAATTATGGGGCATGCCTACTATATGCCTCAGGATGGAGTAGATCATCCTATGTCTGCATTGTGTTTATTTGTGCAAAAGGATGAATTTCTCACTCTGGCTTTTGTGCCATGATGTGCTGCATCTGGTTTGCAATATCAAAATAAGCTCTTATGAAATAATTGCACTTATGAAATCCAAAATCTTTCTATCTTACTAACATTTCTTCGTCTAATTTCTTCTTTCTCCTAACATTTCTTCATTCAATCATCTTTCTTTTTGAAAAATTGTCCTCATATCAATTTATGCCCAATTTTCTGAGGGGGCATCCTACCTCCATTATGTCGATCCACTAGGGCATGATCTTCTATTTTTCTTTGACACAATGCTCATAATTGCATTGTATCAAAGAGGGGCAAAATTTAGACACCTAAAAATGGTTCAATGTGTGTGCCCCCTTTTAACATGTCTTCTATAATGTGTGTTTGATCTTTATCATTCACCAATATTGTGTTATTCTTCCATGTCATCAATTACTAACATTTCTCTCATTTTGGACAAATTGATCATCTTCCTAAATCAATCCAAGATCATTCCAAACTCATTTGATTCCAAAATCATATCAATGTCTTATCAATCTTTTTCAATCAATCCTCTGGCATTGTCAAAGTTCATCGATGCCTTATTATCATTTAATTCCTCCAATAGCATTGTCAAAGTTCATCAATTCCTTATCATTATCAATCATCATTTCAAGAGCATTGTCAAAATTCATCAATTCCTCACTATCATTTTCACATTTTAGGATCATTGTCCAAGTTCATCGATGTCTCCCTATGTTTATTTATCCTCTGGCATCATCCAAGTTCATTGATGTCATTATATCATTACCAATCATTATTGCAAGAGTATTGTCAAATCTCATCAAGGCCTCGTGATTTCCTAAACTATTCCAGAATCCTCAAAATTGATCCTAATCCTTATCAATATCATCAAAATCATTTCAATTAGACATTAACACCTTCAATTTGATTGATAATTCACTAATCTATCCTCTTGGGATGAATAACCCATAGTTTATCCGTATGTCCTAATTGAATAAATAAATTGACTTTATTTATTCCCTTTTCCCTAAGTCTCCACAATTAATTAATTAATTGCCTAATTCCAATTTATGGGATTTTGTAATTTCATAAATACTAATTTTGATTTGTGAGGAATATTGATTTATTAATTGAATTAAATATCCTCCTAATCTCACCTAATTGTCATATCCCTTAATTGAGGATTCACATCCCTTTAAGGTGCTTCTTCAATATCTTCAATATCTTCAATATCTCCAATATTTCTTCATTCATTTTCCCCCTAATCGTGCTTCCAAGAATCTTACCTTATTTTCCCTCTATTGTGCATTGATTCTATGCAATCTTCACCTAATTGCTTCTCATTTTCTATAAATTGAGATGCTTTCCTCTCGTTCAATTTTAAGAACCACTATCTCCTAGTATTCTCTTATCAACTTGTGCTTTCAAATTTCATTGTGCAATCTTGTTATTGTCAAAGAGCAACATAATCCACCTTTATGGAGAAGAAAGGAGGAAATCTGAGCATCATTTGAAGGGAGTTCTTGTGTTTTTCTTGCATTACATTTGTGAATTCCTATTTCAATGGCTCTAATGTTAGATTAGATAGGTTAGCATATTATTTAGGATTTTGTGGTTTCCTTGATATGCTATTCATGCCTTTTTCTGATCTTACACCTAGATCTGACATTCTACATTCTATATTCTACATCCATTTGGTGTTTGCATACTTGTGGATCCATGGATTTGAATCCACCACAAGGGCTTCTACACGCAAGGTGAATTTGTTCATTTACTTTGTTTTACTTATACAATTTCAATTATACTTTGAGGTTAATTCCAAAACTGGGTTTTGACCAAGGCAAACCCATCCCCCCCNAACCCCCCCCCCCCCCCCCCCTCGCAAAAAAAAAAAACCCATTTTTCTTGTAGGGACAGATTTGGAACATTGAATTGGAGTGCAGATCCGGATACCCTTTTTGGAAAACTTTCGTGATTCGGAAACATATTTTCATTCGGAGACTTTTGAGGTCGATTCTGCCCTAGGTCAGAATCAAAAATTCTAGGTCAACGGTGACATTGACTTGAGGGTCAAAATTGGGATAGTGTCAGATCAGAAAAAGATTTTTGGGTTTTGTAGATCTCGTAGTTTCGGTTTAGGATCCCTGAAATCAACAGTTTTTGAGATTGTCTGATAGGGGTTTCAGCAGGTTCTTTTTCAGAGGTATGTACTTTATTTCATTTTCCATTACAAACATTTCCAGATTTACATCCCTTATCATAAAAATTAAATTTAAGGTGGATAATATGTGCATAGGGTTACTTTTATGAGGAAATCTCCATTGTTCTAAACCCTATCCATATTTTCTCCTTTACATTTTGGTGAACCCGCGATAGACAACTCTTTCTTTTTGGTGTTAGATTTGCATCTTGTGTTGGATCTTACATTCAATTAAAAGTAGATTTATTTTATTCTCTTGCACTTATATATCAAAAATAAAAAAAATCACAAAATTTCTTTAAAAATACAAAAACATTTACATTTTTCATGCTTATAGATTTCATTTGAATGCATTTGGACCTATTTTCTATGCATTTCTTTATTCATTATCATGTTGCACAAGTTGTTTCAAGTGTTTTCCAAACATCCTTCTATAACTTTTGGGATTAAACAACATCCTCCTCTTACCTTACCATTGAATGATGTTACACCTAGAAAGACTTTATTTAGTGCGTGTGATGTTGCTTTGTCCTCTCTTGTATTACCTCGTAAGGATATCTTAGAGAAAGAAGATCTTTCTCTCCATCATATTTCTCTTTATGGAGATGAGTTGAGGATTTATGTTAATTCTTCTCCTAATATAAGTCTTTTCTATGAGCCTACTTTAGAAAATAATTTATCTTCTTTCCCCGTTAAAGATCAATCTTTAGTGATTTATGGCACTCCTACAAAGTGATTTATTAATAGGGATGCTAATCCTCCTATTTGGGATGAACCTTTGGATTTGCATGTTGATTACTCTCTTCCTCATGAAGCCATTCTAGATGATCCTCCTTTTTTGGATGAACCCTTGGATAAAGACATTGATTTATCCCCTCCTTGTGAAGATGCTTTGATACAGGAGGGTGATTTATTAATAGATGACATATTCATACATGATGGTGGCTCTTTTTCTAAAACACAGTCCTCTTATGCAGACATTTTAGAGAAAGAAGAAGACATTATAGATACTTTACCTCCATTTGGGATTCCTTCCAATGATGAGGCATTAGCAGAGAATGATATGAATTCCCTTAATGCTCTCCCTCTTAGTGATGATCTTATGGAGAATCAAGATCCTACCTCACCTCCTTCTAGGATCTATTCTTTGCTTCCTTCTTGTGAATCTATTTGTAGCGTTGAGACAACTAATATGGTTTATCCAAAACCCTTGTTGACTATCAAAGGTTGTCCTCAGATTACTATCAAAGGTAAACCTATGGAATCTTTAGAGTCTTTCAATGACCAAGATTTGATAGCTCACACCTATCATACAAGGAATAACCCTCAACCTAATCCAGTGGTTCCTACTTCTTTACCACCTTCTCAACCCATTCTTCCTTCTCCACCTTGTCTTCCTAGCTAGGAATATGATGTGATAAACCAATTATGCAATACCCATGCCAAGATTTCTTTATGGGAGCTTCTTCAAACTTCACCTACCTACCATGAAGCCTTGCAAAAATCTCTAGCAACTATTTCCACTCCACCTCCTAATCAAGAGAACATCAATGCCTTATTATAGTGCATGCATGCTACCCTAGGTCTTCCTGACATTGTATTTACTCAAAAGGATTTACCTTCTAAAGAAATACAGAATCAATATGATGCTCTTATGGTTGCTATTACTATCAATAAAAGTATCATTTGTAGGACCTTGTTTGATAATGGATCTAGGCTTAATATTTCTAGCATGGACATGCTCAAGGAAATCAAAGCTGATCTTTCAACTATTCAACCAGATAATATCCATATTCATGGATTTGATAATATCGCAAAGAAAACTTTGGGAATTATTATGCTACCTATTAAGGTTGGTCTAGTTATTCTCAATAAACCTATTCATGTTATGCCTGGACCCCTCAATTATAACCTTCTTTTGGGTAGACCTTGGTTGCATGAGATGCATGTTGTTCCTTCCACCCTTCACTATAAAGTCAAGTTTATTCACAACATGATATATACACTTCATGCAAATGATGTGCCAAATCCTTGTTTGAATATTCAAACCCACAATACTCCTATTCCTAATAGTAATCCTTCTTCCTCTAATGTTCTTCCTGGAGATGATTGGGGAACCTTTATTGGAGAGTATAAGGTTTCTAATCTTGATTTTATGAAGCAACAAAGAGAGTTTGAACAATGAGTCTTTGCTTCTACTTCTCATTCCCTTTGTAATAAATTTGTCACTGCTTCTACCCACTATGAATCTACTAAACCTACTAGTAATGACATAGTGACTACTGAAGTTCCATTGACTCCTTCTGATATGGCTTCTTGTTATGGTCCCGGTTATCATTTACTAGTTAAACAAGGATTCCATGATCAAGGATGTGGTAAGCATAAACATGGATTTAAAATTCCCTTACAGAATGGGGGGCATGATCATTCTTATGGATTGGGATTTAATCCTCAATGACACATCAATAACAACATCTCAAATAACACTTCAAAACATGATGACCCTATGAAGGAATTTGACCAAGAAGTTATTTTGCCTAAACTCCTTCGTGCTAAGATGATTAATAGACCTAAACACAAAATGAAACGTAGTCCACACTTGAATAATTTTCCTTTTTTTTTATATCATATATTTCATGATCACTCTACTAATGAATGTCAAGCTTTACATTATAAGATTAGGTAGCTCATTGATAGTAAAGTTATTTCTATATCATGTGGCAATGAGCTGTATTTCAATCCTATTTTCTCTAAATAACATTTTTGTTCCTATTATGGAACTCCACATTATGTAAAAAAATTTAGCCTAATCCTTGTGGGATCATTGTTTTGCATAGTTTTTTGAGTGATATAATAGGTCCCCTTTCATCCTTGTTCCTACGCTTGGGGGGCAAGGATGCCATCCCCTTCTTTTCTATCTTTCTGGGATCCACTTTTCCCTTGGTTAAGTAGTATCTATCTATTATGTGATATCCAATCATACATGAACATTTTGGTTGGCATTGACGATCTATGTCCTTGATCATAACCTATTTCTTTTTTTAACATTGGGTTTCCATGGTTGATAAATCTCTCACCTTGGAAACTAAATACTGTGCTATCCCTCACAAGAGTTACTTTTTCACTTCTTGCATGATATCTCTTTGCATTCGTCCCTTCCATAGCCTCATAGCAGTTGTGACCTTATTGGCTTGGACTGGGTGTTGTCTATCAATATTTTCTTGACGTTGAAGAAGGCTTTATCCTTGTTCTTTTATTTCCTTAACATGTCAAAATAATATGTATTTTGTCATCTTAAGGAGGGGGGCATATATATGACCTCCCTCATTCTATATTATGCATTTCACTTCTAACCTTTTGTTTTGTAGTATGCTAAATCCTCTGAAGGTAACACACATAAGTTACTAAATCCTGAAGAGATACGCATTCAATTACAATTCAATCTACTAAATCCTTGGAAGGTAATGCACATAAGTTGCTAAATCCTGAAGAGATGTGCATTTTAGAAATGTATTCCATGGTGATATGAAGATATGGATCCATGGATACTTCATTAAAGCTATCAAAAGATGCACTACATACATGCACAAAGCCGCCAGAAGGCACACAAATTTATCAGGTGACTATCAAGTGCTTGCTTGGTGGGCCATCTTATCCTTTTTGTGGTTCACAGTAAGATACACACATCTTACTGGGTGAGCTAATCACACCCTCTCTCTTTTTATATTTGACCAGTGATGTCTCTCTTATCATGATCTTAGGGTTGATAAAGACTTAAGTTCTTGGGGGCTTGAGGATTCCTTTGTCCCTTTTGATTTCAATAAGATTGTATTTTCTTCATGATCTCCTTTACCAAGAGTTTGCATCGAGTCCATACTCTTGCTAAAGTGGGGGCTAAATGTATAGTCGGAAAATGGAAGCACTTTCATTGTAGACTGGTTTAGCCTTCCAAGTAAGTGGTTTTGGGTCATGTCAAGCACCTTGAATGGGTCTCTGACTTGGATCTAGATTTTCCCCATGTTCTACCCATTTTTCACTTCTCTCGGGCCTGTTTCTGGCACCCTGATCTATAGATTTGAAGTTCTTGACTCTAGGGTCAAGGTAGACCTTCTAGTTCAAGGTTGACCTCGACCCTAACCTAGGTCATAATCGACCATTTTCTGGCCCAAGGTCCAGATTTCAAGTTTTCGGGATTTTCAGATGTCAGGCTTTGGAAAAATTTTAATTCCCACTTCCAGGTCGGTTATTTTGGGTTCTAAAATGATGACTCTTATATTATATTTAATATAGGTCCTCTTCTAGGGATATAGGTCTAATTAGAATTTAATTCTCCTATGTAGGCCTCTCTAGAAGATTGTGCCCTAGATTTGTATATAAGGAAGCTTTCTCCTTTCATTTTCTCTAACAATCCCAGACGAAAGAAGCAATTCCATCCATCCATATTCTATGCATGATCTATTGAAGCAATCATCTACTATCAAGTATTCAAGAATTCAAAGACATTCAATTATTAAATTCATCAAGGAGATCCATTGGTATCCATTGAAGGATTCAAGCTCTATGGAGCCCTCTTGTTTAAGATTTATCCATCCACATTCCTCCAAGCCTCTTCCTATTCCAAGATCCATTAAAGATTGGTGTTGAATATCTACAAGCAATCAATTTGAGACATCCTAGTTCCAACATTCTACATTCTATATTCTATATCCATTTGGTGTATGCATATTTGTGCATCCACGGATTTGAATCTGCCACAAGGGCTTCTACAAGCAAGGTAAATTTGTTCATTTACTTTGTTTTACTTATACAGTTTCAATTATACTTTGAGGTTAATTCCAAAACTGGGGTTTGACCAAGTAAAACCCCTCCCCCCCAACAAAAAAAACCATTTTTCTTGTATGGAAAGATTCGAAACAATGAATTGGAGTGTAGATCCGGATACCCTTTTTGAAAAACTTTCAAGATCTGGAAACAAATTTTCATTCGAAGGCTTTTGAGGTCGAATCTGGCCTAGGTAGGAATCATAAATTTTGGGTCAATGGTGACATTGACTTGAGGGTCAAAATTAGATCTATGTCAGATTGGAAAAATATTTTTGGGTTTTGTAGATCTCACAGTTTCAGTTTAGGATCCCGAAAATCAACAGTTTCTAAGACTGTCTGACAGGGGTTTCAGCATGTTCTTTTTTGGAGGTATGTACTTTATTTCATTTTCCTTTACAAAAATTTCTAGATTTACATCCCTTATCATAACAATTAAATTTAAGGTGGATAATATATGCATAGGGTCACTTTTACGAGAAACTCTCCATTGTTCTAAACCCTATCCATATTTAATTATTAAATAGCCATATATTAATAAATAATATTTTAACCTTATTAAAGGTGTAATTATTAACATTAATAATTACCATAAATAATCATTAATTGAATCAAGCCAAAATGTAACATAAACCTAACTGAAACCATCTAAACAGAAAAATCAAGTGAAATAGAAACAACAAGCACACAGAGAAAGGCTCACGAATCCACGTCACCTTGACAGATTCAGATAGGGTAGTTAATCAGATTCTTTTCCCTTCTTAGGAAAAAATATAGGATTAGGATAGGGATTTAGGCCTGAATGATATCTCCCCTCTCTTACCATTGAGATATTGTGATAGGGCGCGCTCACTCCTGCCATTTCAGGGAAGATGATGCCTGGCACCTGCAAACTTTCATGACAAAGAAGAACATATGCATACATATAATATAACAGATAATGGTTGAGATCAGTACATCACGTGGATCTTTTCAAAGAAAGTAACTATAACTCTATCCCATACCATATCAAATACACCAAGGAGAAATATAAAACATTCAAATGATACATGTGCATACATATATAGTGTCAGTATTGTTAGTAAATCCATAATCATAATGACATTATAACATATAAATAACCATCATGAAATAACCATAAATCTAATTTTAAACACAAGAGATCTCACATCTATGCAATGGATCATAAAATATCATATCATAAGGAAATGTTGTACATCAATATCCTCCAATAACACAGAAATACCTATTAGAAATATTAAGAAAACAAATAGAGATAAGGAAACAAGAAAGAATCCAAGAGAGATTTGCAAGAAGAATTTTACCATAACCTGTATGCACCCTAAAATGGTCGCCTAGACTTTGGGCCCCATTTCTCATTTTATCAAATCCCTGAATCAATATTTTCAAATATCAACAATATCAATTATATCAATTTCCTTGATCAAATCATAATCAATTCAATATTTTCTAAGGTTTGAGCCTTATTTAATTTAAAAGAGAAAAATATATATATATATATTATTTAATTAAGAGAACATGCTCTCTTTTAATTAATTAAAAATCTCTTTTAATTAAATAATAAAATCACTTTATCCTAAGCCTTTATTTAATTAAAAGGAATTTCCT